>JAGFPH010006616.1:19051-36301 GCA_018207615.1 Philaenus spumarius
TCCCCCCTAAAATTTCGAATTTTTTCAAACCCTTTCTTAGTGAGCACCTATGGCCCTAGAGGAAGCTACATACCAAATTTCATTCCAATCCGCTTGGTAGTTTTTGAGAAATCGTGATGAGTGTTCAGTGAGTCAGTGAGTCAGTGGGTTTTGGCTTTTATATATATAGATAAATCATCATCTAAGCGGCTGTAAACCTTAAAAATCTCGTTTTCCGCCAGTTTGTTTCTCACAACTCTCGATCGAATGTGAAATTACAACTCAGTTGTTAAGGTAATTTCACGTTTTTATGAGTATACTTTAGAAAACAAGTATTTTACGCTTTAGAAGCAATTAATCGGAATGCAATTCATTCTTTTGCTATATACAGAGTGTCTCACGGATTATCTATCAGGTCGTGTTCTACTAGTGAAAATAAAGAAAAAAGTACCTATAAACATAGGTTCGGAAATGCTTCGTTTTTCAGATATCTGCGATTTTGTTTATTTTTACAAAATAATTCATATCTAAAGAACGGTTTGACTGATTAGGTTCAAACTTGACATGAGGTTTAACCTAACAATGATCTATCTTAAGAAAAATAAACGATTATATCCAATCCTGCGTTTTGAAATGGCGGCTGTTTGAAAATTTCAAACCTAAATTTCAAAAACCGTACATTTTATAACGAAAAACGTCAAGATATCTTTTTTGCAGCCCTTTTGATTGCCTATCGGATGTAGTTGTCAAAACAATCGGATGACGTATAATAGTTTAAAAATAACAGTAAAGGATAAAATAACACAAAACAAATTAGTTTGAATAAGAATAGAGGACCATAATAGCTTGTGTTGGCCATGTTGAATGGATAAGGGATATTTTTTTCGAACCAAACAGGCATTTCTCAAACTATTATATTTATTTCAAATTATTTAAAGGTCGTTTCGAAACAAACTATTGGTTGAATCTGGTTTAAAATTATTATCAAGAATGTCATGCAACCGATATATTAATTTCGATTTGATAAAGAGCTACTCAATTAATCGAAATAAGTTATTTACCTTTACTATATACACTAATTGTGTAAACTACTGACAATATAATCCGAGATTATAGAAACTTCTCCAACTCTAAACATAATTATTTTTCAACTTTGTATTTATATTTATGAGTAGAATTTTGTTTAAGTAGCACGTTTATTCATTAACAGCATCAGGGTTAAAGCTGACACTAATTCATAGCTACTTAGGTGCTTGATAAACGTATTTAAGCACCTGATACTGTAATTCTTAAGAAGGTTGTATCTAGAAAGAGATTAAGTCAACAGATTGTGGCACCTTCTAGTTCATATTTAATGTACTTTTAAGTATACGTAATACATTAATATTATGAAATTTCTCAAACACTTTCTTAAAGGTCTGCTCCAGTAAAAGAGAAAGCAACCGGCGATCCAGCGCTTCGCCCTATAGCCGTATCTAAACTGTGCAATTTCTTACAGCTGAACGCTTCGACATTGCCTCATTTGAAACCATTTCAAAAATCGGTCTGTCGTAATTGAGTGGTAAAAAAACTAAATATTCTTTATAAAATTCCGGATCCGGTTTGTGATTCACTTTTAATTACGAATTTAGTATTGTCTAGGGAAAAAAGTTCAAAGTTGGTAGTTCAAAAATGTCACTTACGTGACAAATTGACGGGATTAAAAAATATATGTGACTCGCAAAACGTATGCTGTCTGTGGTTAAAATGAGACCCTGCAAACAATGTTATGATAAAAAATGAACGAAATAAGTGGTTTTAAATTTAACATTACTCTTAACACAAATCCAAGATGGCCGCCACTACAGCAAACCCTTGATGAAAAATAAGTTTTGAAACGAATATTTTTGGCTTCCTTTTTCTGAGACCCACTTTATAACAAACACTTTTACTGCGTCCAAAAGAGCGTTTTACAAAACGCAAGGGAGTACATGTTTATTCCTCAAGTTTCCACGCCCTTATTCACAAAAATATTGGACGCGTGGGAAGTAAAAACCAAACTAATATATACTTTTAAAAAATCAAGGTAACATTTTTTTAAAAGTTAAAAGCACCATTGAATACAGAACTTATAAGAAGCACACGCTTATGTAGAACAGTCAGCCCGGTTGGTTGCCGCCAAATCGAGCTTAGCGGGGCAGCCCTTAGTATCAAATTTCCCTCTGGCTCATTCTCTGTCTCACTCACTCCTGCCGCACCGACGACATTAGCTACTTAGGGCTACCACGCTAAGCTTGCCGGATTCAAATAAAACTAATTTGAACCTTTAACAAGAGCGTTGCGCTTCTTATAAGTTCTGTATTCATTGAAAGCACCTAACAGTCTCTTTTTAAATCGTTTACAGTTAACATTTTTACGTGCTCTTTTTATATTACCTTCTAAATAATGCTACAAATTTCATTAAAAAAGGAACACTTTTTTATCGTGAACATTGTAAACTTCGTTTCAGACGAAAATAGAAAATGAATTATTTTTTCTATTGCAATAAAAGGGTCTGCTGTAGTGGCGGCCAATTCGGATTTTTATCCCATAAGAACAATGTTAAATTTCAAACCATTTATTTCGTTTACTTTTTATCATAAAATTGTTTGCAAGGTCTTATTTTAAACACAGTCACAATACGCATCCTTCTTGCAATTTACATGTTTTTAAATGCTTTTCATTTGTTATGTAATTGACATTTTGTAAGTACAAAGTTGAATTTTTTTTCTCTAACACAATAAAAAATTAATAATGAAAAATAATTTGCAAGCCGGATCCAAAATTTTGTAAAGAATATTCAGTTTTTTTTTTCAACACCCAATTACAAAAGATAGACTTATAAAATGGTTTGAAATGTGGCAATGTCAAAGCGTTCAGCTGCAAGAAATTGCATTGTTTGGATAGGGTTACAGTGAGAAGCGTTTGCGTTTCCGGTTGCTTTCTCGTTTACTGGAGCAGACCCTTAAGTTAAAATTACAAAACACTTTGAGTAATATGGTGAGAAAATCCCTAATAAGAAGTTATTGGTTGCGTGGGGTGTTGAACGCGCCCCAGCAGTCTTTGAAGCAACTGCTGGCAGTGCTGACTGAAACGAGTAAAACTGAAAGCAATAAATCAAGTAGACGGATCATTAAATTCTAGGAAGGTACCAGTGAATACAGAACTTGTAAGAAGCGCAACGCTTTTGGAGAACAGTCAGCTCGGTTGCCGCCAAATCGAGCTTAGCGCGGCATCCGTTAGGCAGCGCTGACTGAAAATGTCCACCCATCTGTGACTCATGAATTCTCTGCGCCAGTTGTGATTAATTGACTGGCTCATGCTCTATCTCACTCACACTTGCCGTACCGACGACAGTAGCGTTATCGCTACCTAGGGGCTGCCGCACTAAGCTCGCCTTCAGCTGCGTTATCGAACTTGAGGTTATAGCAGTGCAAGCTCCGCACTGTAAACTTTATAGTAACTGAGTTTGTTGTTGGCCTAAAAAAAAATAAAACCTGTTCAGCACTTTTCACAATTCTACAGTAAACAAAAAACTACAAAGAATAAAGGTGTCTTTGAAGGTAGTGTTTTCGTTTGAATCGAAATGCTTTTACTTTCTTCCCCTATTTTATAAAAATTAATCTGGCTATTATTTTTTAATTGATAATTCTATAAAAACAAATTTTCTGCTAATTAATTTTCTTTGGATTGTTTTTTTTTTATGATTCACGAGTTTTTGAAGGGGAAACATTGCATTTTAAAATGTTAAACCCTCTCACTCCCCCCGCTGTTTTTATGATGAAATTCCGATTGCTAAAGCTATTATTTCACCTGGATAATTTTACGCGTTTAATGCAGCGTACAAGTCACTGTACAAACAAGATAATAATATCTTAGGCTGCGATAATGACGTCAAATAATTAACCTGTATACTAACAAGAGCAAAGAGACTTGAATGCCAATGTCAAGTGAGAAGGTTGACGTGTCAGTGGAGTAAAGGAACATGCAGGGGTAAGTGTGAACGGCCTCTAGCGTCGCTTTCTTGAGACCAGTTAATTATTCCCGCACTTTCACTCTCGGCGAAACATGCGAACGCTTGATTGATCAATAAATACCGACAACAATGGGTAGATTTTAGTTTAGTCTGTGGAGGTGATTTGTCAGTAGCAACAGCGGTTGGCTGGATGTAAAATATTGTTATTTATAACCTTAAGTAATCCGTATTCGGGTGTTTAATGTGACAATGTCGCCTTGTCAGATTCCATACAGAGTGACCTGGAACTACCTGGTACCGCTTTATAGAATTGTTCCTTAGGTAAACATAAGATGCAATTCCGATAAACATAGGTCTGAAACAGTTCCATTTTACTTTCTCACTATGCTATAGTAATAGAGAAAGTATAGTGATCGCAAAAAAATCTATGTTGATTTTTTTTTTGATATATCCGTTTTGGAACCCCCTGAGTTCAAAAAAGTGGTTTTTACAAAATGTCTGTCTGTATGTATGTCTGTATCTGTCTGTCTGTCTGTCTGTATGTATGTAAAGCTAAAAGGTTATGAAAAACAACCCCCTTTTTAACCAAAAAAACCCCAAAAAATCTGTTATTATTTTTTTATAAAAAAATAGCACTGACGATTTTGATAAAATTTTTCTTATTTGTAGCCCTTAATGTACCCTACCATATGCAATAAACCGCATCTTTCTAAAAATTATCGTTTAGCTAATATAATAATAATAATAATATCTGATTTTTGGGTGTTTTTTGGCCATAAAGGGGGTTGTTTTTCAAAATGCTTCAAAACGTTTTTTCGTGCATCTATTCAGGCCTAATTGACATGTTTGGTGCAAATTTGTACGAAATCGATGGATTAGTTTTTTCTCTAGCTGATAATAATAATAATACTGTTTATTAGTTACTCTCCTACTTTAATGTATCCCCTCTCCTACTTTAATGCAATTATGAAGTCACTGTAAATCTGTTTATTAGTTTAGGTATGTTTGTGAGAAAGTATGCGCCAGTTTCTGGTACCGTTTATTTAATTTATTAGCCATTTTAAAACTGTCTATGAAGTTGATAATATCCTGAGTTCAAATTTGGTATACATATGTTTTATGTACACATTTACCAGGGTACAAGAAATTTAGAACAGTTTCGTGTATATTTAAAAAATGGCGGTCGTTTGAAATGTTTACTGTTAAATTTCTCTAACATTGTTAACGGTCGCCATTTTTAAAATCCATACGTCACTGTTCTGAATTTGTGTAGCTTGGTCAAAGTTTACGTACAAAGTATGTGCACCAAATTTTAACTCAACATCTTATCTATTTCAAAAGTTATTACCGGTAAGTATTTAATTAAAACACAAAATGGTAAGTAAATCGTTTTCAGACCTTTGTTTATTTTAACATTTTCAAGTAAGGAACAATTCTACTTAGTGGTTTTGGCATAACCCGTGTAATGAAAGTAAGGGGTATACTATCGTTTTCAGGAAAATTAAAGACTCAGATAAAAATGGCCCAAAAAGTCGAATTACTTTACAACCGCAATTGAAAACAGAATATTTTGTTTTCAAAATCGAAGTATCCCAGTACTATATTATAATAATAACAGTGCTTTATTAGATAGCTTTTTAGCATAAATACCATTTACATTGTTATTAATGTGTTTTGGTCTTAAATGTATATTTCGTGTATAATTACAAATGCCAAGATACCTTCTTTGTAGCCCTTTTAATTCCCTGTCGGATATTGTAATTATCAAAACAACGATCGGATGAAGGATAATAGCATAGTTAAAGATAATAACAGGCTTTGGTATAGGATGCCGGGTTGGACAAACCAAATGTTAACACATAACTTAACTATTATCCTTCATCCGATTGTTTTGACCGTTATACCATCCGATAGGGAATCAGAAGGGCAACAAAAAAGGTATCTTGAAATTTTTTATTATAGCGTGTACGGTTTTTGAGTAATTTAGGTTTGAAATTGTCAAACAACCACCATTTTCAAACGCATGAATGCATAGAATCGATTATTGTTGTTGAGATACATCATTGTTGGATTAAACTTTATACCAAGTTTGAAATCGATCAGCCAAACCGTTCTGTAGATATAAATTATTTTATTAACTTGCAAAATGGCGGATATATGGGAAACGAAGCTATTTTGGAAAAAAAATATTTTCATTTTCTCTTTATTTTGATTCATAGATCTACCTATTTTATATTTAATACAATTTATATTTTATATTTAATTTTTACTTTCTCCACCTTATACGTAGTATATGGAGAAAGTATTGTTTTCGTAAAAATGTTCGAATTTGAATTTTCAGTTGAATTACCTGTTTTGGTGCTCCCAGAACCCCCAAAAATTTTTTAGTGCAATTATCTGTGTTGGTGCTCCCTGAACCCAAAACTATTTTTAGTGGAATGTTTTGTTTTGGTGTTCCCTGAACCCAAAAAAGTGTTTTCAGAGTGGTGTCTGTCTGTCAGTCTGTCTGTATGTATACACGACCAGAGAGGACACTATTGGTCCGATTTTCATGAAATTTGGTATGTAGGTACTAAACCCTAATATCTGCAGGTGTTTTTTTTCATTTTTTTTGAATTTTTAATTTTTAAGGGTAACTTACCCCTAAAAATCCATAAAAACCGACAAAAATGCAAATTTTTCAAAAACGGTTCTAACGATTTTGATCAAGTTTTCAGTATTTATAGTGCTTAAGATGCCAAACAAAATGAAATCACCCGCTTTTATCAAAACTACGGCGTTTTATAATTATGGGGAAATGTTTAAAAATAAACAAGTTTGTGTTGTCAATCTAGCATCGCGGCGGCGGCCGTACGGGGTAGCACCACGGTAGCGAGCACGGCCAGTAATTCAAAGGTCGCGCGATCGAATCCCGCCTGGGGCAATAATTTTTTTATACGATTGACGTAGGTAGAATATTATTTTTTTGTTTTGTTCTAAAAAGTAGTAAATAAAATGATTAAAAACAATATTATTTTGACTACAGTAAGTTGGGAGAAAGTTTGTGTCAGTTAACTGATACCGTTTATTATATATCAATACAACAAAATCCAACAATCGAAAGCACGTTTTTTGACAGGAAGTAACTGTTTTTTGGGATTTTTCGTACTAGAACAAAACTTTTTGGGGTTTTGTTTAAAACAAATAAATGTAGGATATTATTTTTCTGAATATCAATCAAAACGTAAAATACCTTAAATTTACCCGTTTCAAATCCAATTGAACCGTGTGGGCATCTCATCCGAGGCTGACGACCGAGTTTGTGCGCTGCGAGCGAAGCGAAGCAGATAATAACCCAAGGCCGTAAGGACGAGCTGCAAACTAGCAAAGTGGAACGAAGCAGCGCGTGAGTCGAAGCTGGATGCTAAGGTGCAAACAAATTCTACAAATATATTTCATACACATAGGCAGCTATTCAGCGCCTTCGTGAGTAGAACAATTACTAAAATAGTTGATTGAAACCCTAAAACATAGAAACTTATTTTTTTAAATTCGATTAACTTTAAGGTCCTGCTTCGAGGTCGAGTTATTTCATCTGTTAGCGTTGGCAATCTCCGTGTGCAAAGTAAAAGGATTGAGACAAATTTTCATATTTTTTTTTAAATACTGAATCGTTGTTAAGAAAATTTTCCTGCATAAAATTTGTCAAATGTGTTTGTAGAAAAATATGGTTTTATCCTTTCTACCCAAACTACTTTTAATTTACTTCTATACCAACGCTAAAAATAAACTAAGAAAAAACCTTTCATACCCACGCCACGACTGAATAATGCAATTAATTTGAAGAGCTTAACGAAATAACGGTTTAACGTAATAACCTAATTATAAAGCGAACTTGTTTCGTCGTTACTGCTGGCATCGCCTGACTCAAGGTTGCTTGGGTTTCTTCAAACGTCGATATACCAAGAAAAGTAATCCATCCTTTATGCTACTGTATTAGTTTTATAGCGTCATGCAAATGTGGCATAAATTGCCAACGTTTGACCTAGCCTACAGTATTAACCATTTCCAACAATTTCAGTTCGATAATGACAGTTAATATTCAAATAATGTATTTGTGTCGTCATTAGTTTTATTGCGTTCTAAATTTCATGACAAATATACAGATATTTTTGGAACGAAGTTCCCTTAACGCGGGTTGCGGCAAGAGTTAACAGATAGAAAATGTAATGCATAACGAAAAAAAGTGTTATTAGTTGGTTGCTATGGCAGTGACAAATATAAAATACGAGTAACGAAAAAGCGTTATCAAATTGGTTGCTGTGGCAATGAATATAAATACATTCAAGAAACATGTGTTTTGGTTCATCAATTTAAATTAAGAGATGATCGGTTCCGTCCGGAGTAGTTCGGATATTATCGTCAAGCGCTGAAATACATTCAATAAACATAAAATGTTAGTTCATCAGTCTAGGCCTAACCTAAAATTATTCTGCGTACAATTTATTTTACCTGCCTTAACGGCAACATAAATAAAATAATTTTAGGTTAGGCCTAGAAAGTAATTTTAAGTCTAGAACCTAAAATTATTGTAGGTATGTTGCCGTTAAGACTCGTAAAATAAATTAAACATACACACAATAATTTTAGATTATTCCTAGACTGATGAATCAACATTTTATGTTTATTGAATGTATTTCCAATGAATGGACATTTAACTGTGTTTACCATCTTAGTTTTGATGTTATAATTAATTCTACACCCTTATTATAATAAAATTAAACGTATGGAAGCAGTATAAAAACCAAAATAATAATAAACGGCAATTAAAATATTAAAATTATGTGTGTATGTTGTCGTTAAGGTTGGTAAAAGAATTGAAGAAAAGGCGTGATGAACTGACGTGGGTCCCACAGCACACATTTAGTTTTTTGTATGAATGAACTATGCGCCAGTGGGTTTGAGGTGGGCTACGTTTCAAGACAATCTGTACAATCTACCTAACACACTTTTTACACCTTAGAGACAAAATAATCTAAATGCAAAAGTTTTGTCTCTCCTGTAAAAAACTGACAGTTATACAACCCAAGTTTATATCTCTGGTTTCATATCCGTTGGAGTTCGTGAACCAAAAAATCCAACAATCGGTAGCACGTTTTTTGACCGCAAGTATAACGATTTCGAGATTTTTCGTAATACGATGAAAGTTTTTTTGGTATTTTTATTTAAACAAAATATACACAGGACATTGTTTCAGCCATATTGTGTTTTACACGACCGCATAGCCCATCTGGTTCTCCCAAAATCGACCAAAACGTAAAATACCAGGTTTTCACCATTGTATCTGATCAGCTTCTGTGTGATGTATGATGTAGCTTCTGATCAGAGCCCTCACTCGGCTGCGAGAGGAAAGAACAAGGAGGTCGATTGGGGGGGGGGGCAAGGGTGAGTCGCCCCCCAATAATCTTAAAATCCAAAATTTTAGATTGTGAAAAAATTTGGAATTTGGATTTTTTATATAAAATTAAAACTCCAACTTTGGGTTTGGATTTGGAAAGTTTTTGTTGTTAATTACCAACATTCGCAAATAACAAGTTTTAATTTCCAATCCAAAAATGTTGGGCAAATCCAAAATTTCTGTACCAAATAAATACATTGACTTCTTTTTAAATGAAGGGTTCTGGGAAATTTAGTTCCAACCCTTGTTATTGTGGCAACACTGACTGTCACTGGCGTGCCATGCACTGGTCCAGGCTGCCAGGCCAGTGTTGCCAGATTGGGGTTTTTAAAATATTGGGAAAATGTGGGGAATGTTTTCCAATAATGTGTGGACACGATCAAATTCTTGTGAAATATTAAAAACTCTTGAAGTATAGCACCTGCAGTGTAAACACCCTTAATTAGAGAAGACAATTTGAAAAAAAAGATAACACCAATTGGTCTGAAATGTTTCTTAGGCTTATTTTAAATGTAGACAATTACAAAGAAATTTTGCTTTTTTATTTTTTGTCAATAACTTGGTTTTATTTCTTCTACAAAAACGACTTAAATATAATTTTGTCTATCTTAAAAAAAAAAGAAAAATATTTTGTCTCTCCTAGTTCTTTTCTGTTATAATTACGGTTTTTAATATATTCCACTTTAAATTTTGAGAATTATTAAAATAAATTCTTGGTGTTAGGTACACTTGCAAAACGAAACATACAAAATACTTATACCAAATTTGAACTAAATATCTTTCCCATTTCTGGACTTTAATAGAGTTCAGTAAATACATATAAATACATTGTTTTTTTTTATATTTATTTCTTCTTATTATTATTTTGTTGTTTTTGTTGCCCCAAACAGGTGTTTTATATACCTCGGGGTTTTATTGTTTATTTTTTGTTCTTATTTGAAGTAATAATTACAACTTACTGTATTCGAACTACAGTACCTGTTGTAAATTGTTGTATTTATTTGACAGAAGATGTAGTATGTTTAGTTTAAGATTTCATATACTGTTGGTCTTGTAAAGAAGCGATAATAAACTTACTTAACTTAGTTACAGTGGGGTTTTGTAATAAAAATGGCGGATTGCTACTAAATAAGCCGAATTAAAAACCAGTCACTGAAGATTTTCCATTTTTTTCAATGTAGACAATCAGATCTTATAGGCTATATCCCGTATATAATGCTTTTTGTAACACCCTGTATATTCATTCGTGGGCATTAATATTTAATGAAGAGAAGTTTACTAATCGAAATTTCCAAGATAACTACTCACTTATGGATATTTTATAATTAAATTTTAAATAAAAGTATTGACTTGTTATATTTATTATCGGTTTCATGTTTTTTTACTGTTCCATTAAAATCAAATCGGACGTTAACATCCATATAGTGATACGAAAGTTGACAATGTATTCAAATATTATAAACAAACTGTCAATAAAAATTTAAAAAAGATGCAATAAACTTAAAAAATAACACACATAAATTTGGTTCACCAACAATGTGCTTTTACTTTCAAACATAACCTACAAGTTGCAACGTTTTTCGTTTGTCTAAGTTATATTACATAGTTAAACTTATGTAATTTACTAATAACTATCAATTACATACATAAAGAATGCATTGTTGTTTACCTCTGTTATTTACCGGAAATAGGCTAGCCTGCAGTTGTTTGACGTCCGTGTTGCCGACCGAACAGACCTCCATAGCCGTACTGACTACTGATCCGGTATCACTCCTACTGACAATACGATCGCTAATTCCCCCCCCTCCCCTTCTAACAACCCCCTCGGTTTCTCTCGCCCTCTTAAAATGCACGTTTTTACACATGCGATGTCATAAGTTTTGTGTACTTACAAAATTGTTTAAACTTTTGAAGACGTTTTGAGCGCGCATGGAAATATCCGTTGTGCAATGATTTGACTGTTTCGTCGGTGTTATAAACTTTATAACATGGAATGTTTTACTGGGCTTATCACGCACATTGATGGGTCACATACTGTACTTGGAAAATGATTCAGAAATTCGTAAAATTAAATTAGGACGCGTTTTTGAACCACAATCCCTCACTAGGGTACTGTAAAAATATCCCACATGTAATTAAAATTTATTGAAACTGTTCGCTTACTGCCTATGTATATTAATTTAAAGGCCAAGTTAGTGGGAAAAGCGGATTGAAAACAGTTTAAATTTTTTATGTATATTGTGAAAGAATAGGGGAAACCTAGTTTTAGGGGACCTATGTTATGTTTTGTTTATAGTAAAGGTGTAGGATTAATAATAACCCCAAAGCTAAGATGGTCAATAATGTTAAACATTAAAATAAAATTATTTCGTATATTTTATAACAGCAGTTATAATTAAGATTAAAAGAACCAGCAAGGCTCAGTAAACAACAGAAAAGCAAGAATAATAAAAATAAATAGCCTAAAGTTCTAATCTGTAGTATTTAGTCACAGTATGTTTAGTTGCTAAGTTACTACAAAAAATAGTATGTAATAAAAAAAGTCTAAAAATAGTGGCCTGCGTATAGTACGTAAATACCTTTTATCTGTTATTTTATTCAATTGGTTGCTATGGTAATAAATGTAAATAAATGTGTTGGTTCATCAGTCTAGGACTAACCTAAGATTTGTTCGACCAAAGTTACAAATATTGATTTTTTACTTTCTCCACCATACGTAGTATATGGAGAAAGTATTGTTTTCGTAAAAATGTTCGAATTTGAATTTTCAGTTGAATTATCTGTTTTAGTGCTCCCAGAACCCCAAAAATCGTTTAGTGCAATTATCTGTGTTGGTGCTCCCTGAACCCAAAAATATTTTTAGTGGAATTTTTTGTTTTGGTGCTCCCTGAACCCAAAAAAGTGTTTTTAGAGTGGTTTCTGTCTGTCAGTCTGTCTGTATGTATACACGACCAGAGAGGACACTATTGGTCCGATTTTCATGAAATTTGGTATGTAGGTACTAAACCCTAATATCTCCAGGCGTTTTTTTCATTTTTTGGAATTTTAAATTTTTAAGGGTAATTTACCTCTACAAACCCATAAAAAACGACAAAAATGCAAATTTCTCAAAAACGGCTCTAACGATTTTGATCAAATTTTCAGTATTTATAGTGCTTAAGATGCCAAACAAAATGACACCACCCGCTTTTATCAAAACTTCGGCGTTTTATAATTATGGGGAAATGTTTTAAAATAAACAAGTTTGTGTTGTCAATCTAGCATCGCGGCAGCGGCCGCACGGGGTAGCACCACGGTAGCGAGCACGGCCAGTAATTCAAATGTCGCGCGATCGAATCCCGCCTGGGACAATAATTTTTTTATACGATTGACGTAGGTAGAATATTATTTTTTTGTTTTGTTCTAAAAAGTAGTAAATAAAATGATTAAAAACAATATTATTTTGACTACAGTAAGTTGGGAGAAAGTTTGTGTCAGTTAACTGATACCGTTTATTTGTTTATAAAAATGAACTATAGCTTATGTTACTCAGGGATAGTGTAGCTTTTTATTAGTAAAACTGTTTGTTCAATCGGTTCAGTAGTTCCAGAGATTACCCCCCTACGTACAATCAAACAAACAAATAAATTTTACCTCTTTATAATGTTAGTATAGAAGAAGTCCTGACTGACTAACTGACTGATTGATTCATAATCAACCTACAGAAAATAGCCTACTATGATAGCTAGAGCCTTAAAATGTTCAGGTTACCTTCATACCACTATGTAGACGTCCACTAAGAAAGGACTTTTGCGAAATATTGGTTTTAATTGTTAAAAATTGTCAAAATATGGGGTTCACTCCCAGTTATACATCAGATACAACAGCTGATTTGAATCCAAAGCTTAACACAATTCTAGGAGTGGCCTATTATACCCAACACACTTTTTTAAATGCATTTACGTTCATTACCATAACAACCAACTTAGCAAATTTACAATAAGTTAATTATTCTTTTCAACCAACAGTTGTTTTAGGTTAGGTTGACAAAAAAAGCTAAGTTTATTAAAATTAAATCATCTGTTGTTACATATTACAAATGAAACTGATTTGGATCATTATTTTAAAGTAATTTTATGTTAGGCTCTTAGAACTGAACCAACACACGTTTTGTGAAAGCATTTAGATTTATTACCATAGTATCCAAATTGGCAAATTTAGAATAAGGTAATTATTTTTCAAAACTTTTTTTGGGGCAGGTAATAGAAATCACAAACAACGAAACAGACTTACTATATCATAATTCAAATGCACAACACTATTAAAATTATCCCAACTTTACTCTTTACTAGGCCTATCTGAAATACCGCTTTACCGCATCATATTTTGTTAATATTTTATAACTTAATTAAAATGTAGTTCTGTAAAAAAATAGTCCGTTTAAAAGTCATAGCTTAGCTGAAGATGGACAGTAATCAGCTGTTATCACGAAACGTCCTTGCATGCTATTTAGCAATGCCATTTACATTATCAGCAGAATTTAGTCTTTGGCTCAATTGTAAATTTTAGGTTAGTTTTTTGTATGACTTGTAAGTGACGCTGGTTTGTTTTACGCTTTATTGTAGCTAATATAATATCACAAATATTTAGTTAAGTAATATTATTTACAATTCAAACATGACGTTTTGACTGAATCTCAAATTTATTAGAACAAAAATATGAAATTTCTGTGTGGATTTTTGAATGGAGTTAGTGCGAAGTATGGTTTTCCCTAATCGACATATTTACAGAGTGTCTAAAAGACTGTATACAAATTAACTTATGTACTAGTGGACCTGGCAATGCTTCGCTATTGCTTTATTTACTTTTAAGGGTCACTATCCCATTTCATCCCTTTCACTTAAGTAATCAAATTGCAAATGTGTTTTGTAAACAATGGTAAACAAAATGTAAAAATAAAAACATCTGTTCTTCCTGTTTTGCTGACATTTGTTAAGACAACAGCTGTCGAAATATAATGATTCAAATCAACAAATTATATCTGGCATAAGGATAATATGGCAACTCTAAAGACCCCTGGGGCGACCACTGGGGCTTAACATACATTGAAATCATTTTAAAGGACACATAACTTCAGAGTGAGCTCTTTAAAATGACACCAAACACGTCAAAATCGGTAAATAAACTCTAGGAGAAGTTCTACTCACAAAATAACCCCTAGCAAATTAATTGTGTACAGATTATTAAAGAAAACATTATTTTAGATGATACTTGTATTGTGTTAAAGTTAAAAATGACCACTATCAAATGCAATACATCTAATACAACGGGCTAATACAGAATTTCAAACTAGTTCAGTTGTTCTGTAACTACAGAGATCATTTAAAAATCATTTTTGATCTGCCGTTTCAGCTGTTCGAGTGTCCTTAGTATTGGTTCGCACACGGTGCCTTTGAAAACACCCCAAAGGTAAGACCTTGGGAGTCTGGGTACTCTGAAGCACTTTCTCTTCGCCCTATCCATCGCTGAGGAAAGGTGCAGTCAAGAAAGCTCCTCAAGTGACGACGATAGTGTTCCTCCATCTTGTTGAAAATACACTTCTTCATCGTCTTAAAGGTTCTGTAAAGCTGGAATAATCTTGTTCCGTAGCATTTGAAAATAAACTTCAGCTGTGACGGTTCTTTTATAGAAAACGTTTCAACTTTACCATTGAATAAAGACCAAAACATACTGTCAGGCCGGGTAAATTTACCAGCTTTTGTTCAATTATGTGTGGATTTTCGTTAGCAAAGTAAAAACAGTTATACTGTCAATTGTTCCATTGAGGTTAAGGGTTGCTTCGTCTGACCAAACAATAACTTCAATTGCTACAAGCATGTCCCTAATCCATACACAACTGTACTCGCTTTTCTGGATCGTCTTCATTTAACGCTTGATGTGAAATGTACATGTTCTCAACTTATTAGCTCTTAAAATCTTTGCTCACTGCCTATTTTAATACCAGTCTTACGAAAGTATTGTCCGAGAGATATGTTTCAATATGTCCTGGAAAGTCTGCATTAACACATCGACATTTTCATTACTTGTAGAGGTTTTGATCCGTTCAGACCTCTCCTTGTTTGCATTGTGCTTAGAACATGTCATGCATCCTTGCCATTGTCACTCTTGTTGACGGTTGTGATTTAATTCCATTTGCCAACGTCGATGAACCTCTTGAACATTTTCGTCCATCGAGTAACACTTCAAAACCCATTTACGTTGATCAAAGACAAATGCGTTTGAGCGATATGGTTCGCATACTAAATGAGATAAATAATATAAATGAGTTACGTTGTTAAATAGTTCTATCACGCTGCTAAACCGATTTGCGAGTTTGCAACACGACCGTCGGCCTACGAACAGAAGCTGCCCCCTCGTGGCTTTGAACCGGGTACTTTTAGGTTATTTCTAGTTTTGATCGATTTCTGGGGAACCAGACGACTATTGAGGTCGTGTAAAAAACGAAATTAAAAAAATTATCTCACATATTTATTTGTTTTTTATTTAGATGAAACCCCAAAAGACTTCAAAATGCTTAGATATTTTATTTTGTTGGGTAACGAACTCGTACGAGCGGCATGGAAACCAATGTATGTACCAAACTTAGACTAAATCGGACTTAAAATGTGGTCGTTAAAAGACTCCTTAGTCTCACCATCTTTCCTATGGAAATTCGCTAGTAAATGTAAGCGTTGTTTTCCCGTGAAGATATAACTCCTAAACCCACCCCGCAGCCCCATAGGAGTTAATGGTATTGTCGCCTTCTATTTCTTTTCCATAAAGAAGGTTTCTCGCAGATAAGTGTGTCAAGAGAGTGCAACGCACCAATGGATGTCTTATGGAAAGTCTGTGAAGCTGCTGGGAATCAAGTGTCGAAGTTAGCGAAAGAATTTTCTACTATATACCTGAATGTTCCAGACAGAATGTTCCAGAATGTTGGAGTATGTTGTATAATGTTCCAGAATATTGGCGAATGTTGTAGAATGTTTCAGAATATTGGCGTATTTTGTAGAATGTTGTGATATGTTGTATAATGTTCCAGAATATTGGAGTATGTTGTAGAATGTTCCAGAATGTTAGAATATGTTGTAGAATGCTTCATAATGTTGTAGTATGTTGTAGAATGTTCCATAATGTTGCAGTATGTTGTATAATGTTCCAGAATGTTAGAATATTTTGTAGAATGCTGCATAATGTTGTAGTATGTTGTAGAATGTTCCAGAATGTTGTAGTATGGAGTATAATGTTCCAGGATGTTGGAATATGTTGTAGAATGTTCCAGAATGTGGTAGTATGTTGTATAATGTTCCAGAATGTTAGAATATGTTTTACAATGCTGCATAATGTTGCAGTATGTTCCAGAATGTTGTAGTATGTTGTATAATGTTCCAGAATGTTGGAATATGTTGTAGAATGTTCCAGAATGTTGAATGTTTTAGAATGTGCCAGAATGTTGTAGTATGTTGTAGTATGTTGTAGAATATTCCAGAATGTTGAATGTTTTAGAATTTTACAGAATGTTTTAGTATGTTGTATAATGTTCCAGATAGTTTTAATATATTGTAGAATGTTTCAGAATGTTAAAGTATGTTGTATAATGTTTCAGAATGGTATAGTATGTTTTATAATGTTGCAGAATGTTGGAGTATGTTGTAGAATGTTCCAGAATGTTAGAATATGTTGTACAATTTTCCGGAATGTTGTAGTACGTTGTATATTGTTGGAGTATGCTGTAGAATGTTCGAGAATGTTACAGAATCTTTCAGGAGATTCGAGAATGTTGTAGTATGTTGTATAATATTCCAGAATGTTGTAATATGTT
>JAGFPH010006616.1:36311-49344 GCA_018207615.1 Philaenus spumarius
TTATAGTATGTTGTATAATGTTGCAGAATGTTGGAGTATGTTGTATATTGTTCTAGAATGTTAAAATATGTTGTAGAATTTGCCGGAATGTTGTAGTATGTTGTATATTGTTGGAGTATACTGTAGAATGTTCCAGAATATTATAGAATCTTTCAGGAGATTCAAGAATGTTCCAGAATGTTGCAGAATGTTGTATATTGTTGGAGTATACTGTGGAATGTTCCAGAATGTTATATAATCTTTCAGGAGATTCGAGAATGTTCTAGAATGTTCCAGCTGGACCATCAAAGGGAATGTCCTAGAAACTGGAAACAGGCTATTACGCTAGAGAACACTTGGTACATATTACTCTCAATATGTATATAGGAGAGAAAACATTTGCACTTCCATTATTTGCGTCTAACTTGTAAAATATTTTTCATAGACGGGAAATGTACTGAAACTGGCGGAAATAGAGCGTTTTGCGCTTACTGGCGTATTATGTGTGTAGGCATGAATGAGAAACCAATTGAGTTGGACGAATCTCACTATACTTTTTTGAGATATAGTTACCCTCATTATTTATCCGATATTAATTTCTTTCATTCGTTTATTCATATCAGAGAGCACCCTTGCTAGTATAGAATTAAATATTTAATTTTAAGCTTTACATTATAAAGGATAGCTGTTTAGCTTTAAAATCTAACAGTATTTTTAAACAACTGTTTCTTTGTTTTGAAGACAATGCTTTAAACACCGCACGGGGGATGCAGACTAACTGCACCTATTGAGAGGGGTTGGCGTCCCTCGCGGTCCCGAGAAAAACAAACATTACACTCACAACATTTATTTGCATGAAAAAAGTTTAAGCTGGCGAGCGAGAAGTAATTATTGAAGAACAATAACACACATACGCGTTTCAACGACAAAGTCGTCATCCTCAGTGATATATGAAATGCAACTAACAAATTATAACAAAATATCATTTAAAATTCGTTAGATGTATCACTGAGGATGGCGATTTTATCGTTGAATTGAGTTTGATTATCAAACGAATGTCTATGAAAATTACTGTTAGTATTTATTTTTTATTCTTAAATATATTTACATATTACTCTTAAATTGCACACATTGAAACATTTTTTTACATACACTGTCTTACAGCTTCCGTTAGGATTTTATAGTAGTGCAAAGTTATGTAAAGTTTTAGTGCAAAGTTATATCAAGTTTTAGTGCTAAGTTAAATAAAGTGTTAGTGCAAAGTTATATAAAGTTTTAGTGCAAAGTTATAAAGTTTTAGTGCAAAGTTATGTAAAGTTTCAGTGCAAAGTTATATAAAGTTTCAGTGCAAAGTTATGTAAAGTTTTAGTGCAAAGTTATATGAAGTTTTAGTGCAAAGTTATGTAAAGTTTTAGTGCAAAGTTATATAAAGTTTAGTGCAAAGTTATATAATGTTTTAGTGCAAAGTTATATAAAGTTTAGTGCAAAGTTATATAAAGTTTTAGTGAAAAGTTATATAAAGTTTAGTGCGAAGTTATATAAAGTTTAGCGCAAAGTTATATAAAGTTTTAGTTCAATGTTATATAAAGTTTATTTTGATAATACATTTCGTGCTTTTGATTGTATTATCGAATTTCTACAGGAAAGATGAGCTATTGCAGTCTCTTTATAGTGCCACCTAAGTTCAGGAGCGGTCAATGAGAACCGATCATGGTCCCCAGAACATGTTTTGGGGTGTTATTAAATTGATTTATATTCCTGTACATAAATGTACATATGTGATTGCACTCTAACGATCGAATTTTACGTACGATTTTGTCCAAATTTGATACAAACTTTGTTTTTCTTACAGGAGTTTGTTAGAAAAAAAATCCAACAACCGGAAGCAAGTTTTTTGAATTGAAATACAAATGTTTTTTTATTTTTTCACAGTAGAATAAATTGTTGGTGGTTTTACGCAAACAAAATAAATGCAAGAGATTATTTCGCACATTGTACACTACCTTATAGCTATTTTGGTTCCACCTATTTCATTCTTTCGCTTTAAGAAAAAATATATATAGCAACAACTTAGGTTTGTTTTTGTAGTTGTCTAACCCAAGGCACTTAATGAAATTTTCTCAAAACTAAGTAAGTCCAATTGACAATAAAGTACAGTCGTTGTAAGTACACAATATACACATTGTAATGATTTAAAGAAAATACAAGTTAAAGTGCACGAGTGGTTCTGCTAAAAAAATTATGAAATCTCATTTAAATTCAATTTTTTATTTCAGCAGTTGTAAGGTAAAGCTCTAAACAATATAGGGTTTGCATGAAACGGCTCGAAGAAGCCATTTGTAACCTGAAATAACAACAAAATAGAACATAAATAAATTTAAAAGACAAAGTTCAAGCAATTAATTTATCAAGGTGACTTACTTCAAGAACACACGCAATCTGTAAAAAATGCGAGGGAAATATATTTCCCGTTTAAATAAATCGAGAGCGAATTCTATGATTTGTGAAACTCGGTACAACAGATATCTTTTAGTTTATTCTTGAGTAAAGAAGTAATTTATTTAACAATACACTTAAAGAATTGGTGTACCACGATGTTTAAATTGTTAGAGAATTAATGGCGCAAACCGTTAACGTACAGAGACAAAAACATTTCTTGACTAAACATTTAGCATACAGACAAAGAGTCCGGGTAATCAGAAGGTCATAATAACATTGGGTACCTCGTTGCGGGGAAGGGCAAAGCTGCCTATAATTTGGAAAAGATACGGATTCTTATCCCGCCTCAGGAGGGGACATTTTGACATGACTATGACAGGGGACGCCTATAAAATTTAGCTCCACACTGGTTAGTGAAAAAAGACCTGACCAACGCTCTGAACATAATTTAATGATATATAATGATAATTCCAAAGATGTGATTTAAGGGAGGGATAACCTGTCCGCGATATTGAATCTGATTCCCATAAGAGCAATGCTACAGAGTAAGTAATTTTTCCCGCTAATTCGTGGAATAAATTTTTAAATTTTGTTTCATTTTGAAGAACCGTCATATGCGGATGTTGATTGCTGAATACATTTTCAAACCCCGTTTTATTGTTTTCATAAACGTATGAAATAAATATTAATAAATAGTCAACTTTATTAATTTTTTACTCGGTTACAAAATGAGATATTGCAAAGAACCTTAGCAATAAACACCCACAATCTATTTTACTTTAAGAAAAAAAAAGAAGAAAAAATGCAACTCTCGTTTTTTTAAGAAAATAACGTATGGTTAGGTTATTTTAACATTGAAATTGGTAGACAACTTTACCGTTTTGAATTTAGGGACCCGAGCTTTAACAGATTTGTTTGATTCTTTTACTAAGGCCTATACAAAATCTTTTAAATTACTCTTATAACTTCATGTTCTATATTTCATATAACAGACATATTTATATACCGGGTGTCCCACGAAGAAGTCCCTATTTTTTAATTGATATGACAGACTAATAGAGCGCGCTACAGACTTGAAATTCTACAGTCGTGACTAAAACATATGTAAAAGAAATACCAATGAGTATCACTTAATTCTGACTGATCCAAACAAAATGGCGGAAAAACAAAAAACAACAAAATCAGCAATCGTATTTTAAGGGTAAAAATATTTTTATTTGGAATAGGAACAGCTTCAGCTGTTTAGACTATTTTAAACCTATCAGCTGACTGCGTGTATCCACAAAAATTAACATATTTGGTAATAAACATTGGCATTTGTTATTAAGTTGTATTGTAAAGAGTCTTATGTACCATGCCGTTTTCAACTGAGCAAAAAGTGAAATGTTGTTCCTGGGCTATTGCCTTTGAAAATGATTATGAAGCAATAAGGTGTTTTAGGGAAAGATACCCAGGTGTAGTTCCACCGTCAAGGAAATCTATTCGTAAGTGGAAGACTATCCTACTAGAAACGGGGTCAATACAAAAACAAAAAAAAATACCATAGATCCTCCAACATAGAAAATGAAGAAATCGTATGTGCTGCTTTCATGGAATCTCCAAATACGCCTAATTCAGTAAGAAAGGTGGAATCTGCTACAGGGATACCGAAGTCATCTGTCCAAAGGTATGCCAAAAAGAACAAAATCAAACATTATAAAACTCATTTAGTTCACGGACTGCTTGAAGATGATCCTGACAGACGATTGGAATTTTATTCGAAAATAATTGAAAATACTGACGTAGAGAGCAAATGGCATGAAGGAATCGTGTTTTCAGATGAAGCGACATTTTATCGAACAGGAACTGTAAACAGGCATAATTGTCATTACTATAACACAAAAAATCCACATATCTTACAAGAAGAGAAATTAAAATCAACAGGTATAACAGTTTGGGCTGCTGTTACCAAGGATGGTGTTTTGTCGTATGACATATCCCGACAAACAATGACTGGAGAAAGGTATGCATCAGTTTTAAGCAATCACATAGTTCCTCATCTTTCTCAGCCTGAGATGAAAGACGTTTTTTTCCAACTGGATGGAGCTCCTCCGCATTATGCTAATGTGGCCAAAGCAGTTTTGGACCAAAATCTTCCTAACCGTTGGTTAGGTCGTGGCAGCAGCTTCATGGACTGGCCCCCAAAGTCTCCAGACTTGACTGTTTGTGACTTTTTTCTGTGGGGCTTTTTGAAGAAGAAGGTTTATTGTCATAACATTGCGACAGACGATGAACTAATGAGGTTGATCGAAGAGGAACTGTTGTTGATACCTCGAGAGTTGTTCAGCAAAGCGTATTTCTATTTCGTAGTCATCAGTGCATTGCGATCGATGGACATCAGTTTGAATAAGGTTTATGGATCAAATAGATTTAATTTATTTATGAGTTACTTATATCTTTAATTCCCTAACGTTGTTTAGTGCTTAGTAACATCGTTAAAATTCAATAATTATGTTGTAACACTTAAGCAAATAAAACTATTTTAACGAAAAGGTACTATTTCTTTGATATCCCGCCATTTTGCCCTAATGTGTCAGAATTAACTGATACTCCGGTGTATTTCTTTTACATATGTTTATGTTAGGACTGTTGAGTTTCAGGTTTGTAGAGTGTTCGGTGCATCTAATATATTAATTCAAAAATAGGGACCTCTTCGTGGGACACCTGGTATATGTTTACAAACTGGAAACATGCTGTGACTAGACACTGTAAGTATATACTTTAGGCAATTTTTGTTAGGGTTGCAATTTGGTTTTACAAACGACGCAATTAGCCTTAACGACTTAACAGTATCGAAAAACAAAATAATTTAGCTTATGGTTTGACGGAATAAAATTTGAACACAAAATCTCATAACTAATACGTTTATTAACTCACACGCGTTTCAACGACAAAGTCGCCATCTTCAGTGAAGCACGAAATACAATAGGCAATCTACAACTATAACGTATAAGTTTAAACGCATTAGTTGTGATATCCTGTGTTGAAGTTTTATTCTATCAAGTATATCTTCTCACAAGTCAAGCTCAGTATTTATTATGAATAGAGTTTTATTAAATGATTTAGCATTTAACAGGTCTTAAATTTTACAACTTTTGGGTAATTAAAAACTAATTGAAGAAGGTAGTGAGCCAGATACAATCGTAAAGGGGGGGGGGCAAAGAGCCCTGTCAATCAGAAAAGTCCCAGACTCTTTTTCTGCTTTTACGAATTTTCTTTATGGTCGACCTTTCGTAGGTATGTACAAAAACTCTCTATGTAGACCAAATTAAATTTTAAATTCTTCCCTCTATGTACACCAATACCTAAAAAAAATCAGTTTTCTTGATAAACCTTCAACTGCTTATATCCAAGCGAATCAGTGATTTTTTTTTAAATAAAGCTATTTTAAGTAAGCTATATTGATGAGCTACATTACAAATTCGCTGTAGTGAATTTCCATTGGAAAGATGAGCTATTGCAGACTTATGTTGAGACTTAAGCTTGGGAGTGGCCAATGAGCACCGATCGTGGTCACTAGAACACGTTTTGGGGCGTTATATTTATATACGAGTCCGCAATCTAACGGCGCCTTTTACATCCGATTTGGTCCAAAATCGGTACACGTGTTGGTTTTCCAAGTCGTCCGAACGAGTTCGTTAGCTGAAAATCCAACAGGAAACGGAAGTTTTGACAGGAAATAAATACTTTTAGAAATTTTTGTACTATAATAAAGTTTGTTTGTGGTTTTATCAAAAACCAAAATATAGAAGATTTTTCTGCCCTTTTTGTTTTTTTACACGACTTTAATTACGCCCCCCCCCCAAAAATCGTTCAAAACATAAAATATTATAAAATTACCTCGTTCTAATCCACGTGACGGCGCACAGTGTGTTATTTTGGGGGATTTTAATAAAATTCTGAAGGCAAAATAAACCCTTTTAAATTGTCATCTCTAGATAAAAAACATCTGAAATTACTTGAAAATATTATATTTGTTTATGTTAGCCGCTCTATTGATGGATGGTACATTATCTTATCTGATTCAGATACAATTGTTCATTCTTCCACCACTTCGATTGAACATCATTTTACAGGTGCATCTCAAACTGTGCAGTTTACCATTAACTGACCAGCTATTTGTCAGTTTATTCTATCGTGTTTTTGTAAAGTTTTGCTATTTATCCTGGTTAATGAGTTAATTTTCTTTTAGTGCAGTGAGTGTTATCAATTTGTGTGTGAATTTCTTTAAATTTTTATATTTATCGAGAAAAATGTTTTCTATATGGTAAAATATGATGAACAGGTTAGTCTTGTGTTAAAATAAACGTTTTTTTAGTAGAATATACCATATTTTTCTGCCTATACCTGCCTTTATGTGAACTGTAGTTATTTTTAAAAGGATCACATCATCCTAAAATTTGATTTCTTCGAAACTTGGTGTCAAAACAATAAAGAAAACAGAGTTCACGGTTTATTTTCATATGAAATAAACTTATATAGTGATTTTTGAGGAGGCGCAAGCATCACGAAACAAGGACATCAAGAAGTATCAGGTGTTATTCACGAGAATATCCTCCAGAGTTGCTACGAGGATTTGCCCAAAAGGGGCTTGATTTTCAACACCTTTTTTCGTGCATCTATACAGGCCTAATTGACATGTCTGGTGCAAATTTGTTCGAAATCGATCGAATAGTTTTCTCTCTAGCTTTGTATACGTACAGAGACATACAGACAGACACTTTGTAAAAACCACTTTTTTGGGGATCAGGGGTTCCCAAAACGGATATTTCCACAAAAATCTCAACATCGATTTTTTTGCGATCCCTATACTTTCTCTATACTATATAGTATAGTGAGAAAGTAAAAGGAATTATACGATATTTGAGAGGGGGATCAATGGAGATCTCGTGCGAATCACACTGGAATAAATTACAATTTTATGTTTAATATCTTTAATCATTTTGGTTTAGGTAACTTTATTTACACTTAAAACAAAATAACGAGACATTCTTAGTAACCCAAAAACTCCGTGTCGATGTTTGAGGGCAACAGCTACATGTCCTACGAGCTGACGTATCGTATCGCTGAACTTCCCTTAAAATAAATGCCCTGGCAACATTGATCTAATATCGTAGACAATAAAGAACGGCCTACAGAAAGCCCAACGTGTTGTTGCCATGAGGTTCAACGCCTTCTGCAGCACGTGGTCGCTTTGGTCACGTGATAGTTACGCATCATTACATCGCTCAGAGAAAATCTAATTAGTTGGAAAACTCTAGAAAGAATTTTAATGATAAAGGCTGTTAATGACGTAACAGGCACTGCTTGCTTCGGAATGAGTCGTAGATGAGGGTTCGCATTTCAGTTTCGTTTAACGTAAGGTAATTGATTTTACTGGATCTCACTCCGGGTTTCATCCGTGTATAAAATTCGAACTTGGAGATCTTCAGCAGAATCTATATATACAGGGTGTCCCATAAGAAAACAGCCAAACTTAATAATATGTAAATTTTTTCCCAAAACGCTTCGTTTTTCAGATATCCGTCATTTTGTTTACAATCATGATTCATATCTAGAGAAACGCTTGACTGATGAGTTCAAACTTGGCATAAAGTTTAACCTAACAATTATATATCTCAAGAAAAATAAGCGATTATATCAAATCACGCGTTTCAAAATAGCGGCTGTTTGAAAATTTCAAACCTAAATTACTCAAAAACCGTACATTGTAACAAACAAATTTAAGACACCTTTTGTAGACCTTCTCATTCCCTATATTCCTATATATTGTAGCCCTAATTTCATTAACTTTTCAGAGAATATTTTAGGCTACTTTTTATTCAGAAAATATTTAAAACAGGGGAGACCCCTGCGTGCTCCGCACGCCAACCCCCGGTGCGACCTTCTAAAAACATATGTTATGTTTTATTTATAATAAAAGTGTAGGATTAATAATAACCTCAAAACTAAGATGGTAAATAATGTTAAATGTTCAAATCAAATTATGTCTTATATTTTATAACAGCAGTAAAATAATAAAGGTTAAAAGAACCAGTAAGGCTCAGGTCTACACTTAATCAAAAACCCAACAAAAAAGTTATAAATAATAACCTCAAAACTAACATGGTAAATAATGTTAAATGTTCAAAACAAATTAGTTCGTAAATTTTATAATTTGAATAAATAATTCATTTCCTCCCTTATAAAAATCAATATTTACTTCCACAAAGCAGCTGTATTAGTTAGTTTCTTATTATAAACAGCTGTTCTGTATTAAAATGTTTTTATAACCTTCTGAATACTGTTATCATCGTTATTTACATCCACGAAATCAGCTGGATTAGTTTGTTTCTTATTATAAACAGCTGTTTTGTATAGAAATGGTTTTTAAATATTTTCCATGTTAATCATATGGGGAAAACCCGACCTTTGAGATTAGCTCACGCCATTAAGGATAAGAATTTTTGACATCTAAAAACCTTATTGCAAAACTACGAAATGAGACGAGTTTTTTGAAACCTCAAACATTAAAATTGGTCCAGAAATAAAGGAGGAGTTGTGTTTACAAAAAACGGCTTCACGTATTATATATAAAGATGCATGTTAAAAATGCTTGAAACTATGTACAATATTAGGAATTTTGTGGTCAGTTCTTGGGGATACTGATTGTCTATTTCAATCTATGTCTTGCATTTTGTACAGGTCACGGCTACCCAAACCACCCAACTTAGATCCAAGTGCCTCTGTCCTAATCAATCATAATTTCCGTAAAAAATGATGAAAAAAATTGGGAACTTGTGGTTTGCATTGGCATCACCAAATGTCGCTGTTAGAGAAGCGAGCAAGGGCACGCCCCTAGTCTTGAAATAAAATACGTAGTAGTTCAAAAAATTTGGAATCGGTCTTTTTAACGACACCGATATAGTTTTGAAATCGGTTTTTATTCAAACAAATATTAATTATTGTTTAATATTGTTGTTTATTTGAGTATTGTTTATTCTTAAACAATAGTCTACAGAGTTATAATTCAAATCAATAACCAGATAAAAATGTTTGGTTGGTGGAACCTCGTCGGAACACTTGTAATAAAAAACTTTGAAACAATCATGGACTGAGTGGTTAAAGAAATCTAAACGACTGTTACTGTTAAATGACTGTTACGCATATTTTGTGTTCCAATATATTCCCTTACTATAAGTAGGGATGGAGCGTACACAGCGAAGCATTTACGACTCAAAGCCGACGAAAACAATGTTTTATGTCCGTTCATGACTTTATATACTCCGTGCGTTTATAGGTTATTTTAAATATACTCCGAGCGTTTATAGGTTATTTTAAAATTGTTTGAGCTTCTTCCTTGCGCCATTACTGAAATTTGAATTTATTATCCCGTGTAATATTTGCGTCTGGCCGAATTATGAAAACTGTAGAAACAATTTTAACTGTTGTTATGCCTATATTAAAGACCACTAAAGAATACCGTTGCGTGGCGGCCAATAGGATGGGTGCGCAGCGTTGTCATATCTACTGGTCTCGATCACTCCTGGGATTTACCGCTCGAGGGTTGAGCGCACAGTGTAAAGAATTATAAATGCGTAGAGTCAGCCGCGTTCGGTTAGAAGCGTGGGCAGAACGTGACAACGTCGTACTATCGGAGCGTTCAAGGTCTCGGTGTACACAAGCCCGTCCCTCAACGGTATTCTTTCGTGGTCTTGACTGTAGGCCTGATATTAAGTTCCCAGGGTTTGGACTTGACGGAAAAAAACAGAATTTGGATCAATAATATATTAATTTGTCAAGAATGGTTTCAAATATTTTATAGCAAGAACCTACATCACCTGTTTATATCCGTTACCATAGCAACTAATTGCATAATTATAATAATAAGCAAAACACCTGATTAACAAAACAATTGTTTATCCTGATATTTTAAATTAATTCATGCGTAACGTCCGTGAAGTGATTATTTATTCAAAACGTTTGTTTGTCGCTATTCCGAATATTGATTTAATAAATATATATACTTGACGTCTACAATATTTAATTTGTTGTTGTAATTCGACGGCCGTTTCAGCTATTCAGACATTTTCAAGTTTTTTATTATTATTTTTTTTTAATTTTTTTTTTATTATTATTATTTTTTTTTTTTTTTGTAGCCGTATATCCTTTGTCAATTAATTGTTAACACAAAAACACTCAATCACATTACATTAACAGAAACACAAAAATAAATACACAAGGTATTATTTTAAAAAAAAACGGAGTCAATTCAAAAAACTTTGACTGGTTGGGCCCACAGAGTACAAAGTTATATAGAGTGGACACTGGGGTTTCGCCGGTGAAGCCGGTTGGCCGCTCAAGATGGCGGCTATTCCTTTAACTTGGCCAGTGCCGCGCGCAGTCCGGTTCACTCATTGAAGCGAACTCGTGTTATCAAAAATTATAAATTAACAAAACTATTTGAAAAAATAATAAAAAAAAACCTTTTCATAACATATATAATTAACTAACAAAATCACTCTGTGCAATAGTAGTAGGCTAAACTGCGCGCCGAGCCAGCTACAGCGCTCAATTAAAACGCTTTAAATAATCGAAGATTGCTAAGTAAGTACTAACGGTAGGTGAAAATGGATTTCAGATATGTAACAATGACCTCTTTGGCGACATATTTCAGCAGATATTTTTTTCACTTACCAAATAACAAAATTTTTCCTCGAATGTCGAAAATTTAATATTCCATTGTTTTTAATTAAATGTTTCAGAAAAAAAAAATTCTTAAGTTTTGTACATTTAAAGCACACTGTTGCCTTCAGCAAGGTTTAATCCTTCTAACTGTGAAGTTTCGTAATTTTTGAACGATGTTTAGAGGTATAAATGACGTGATATGTTAAGCGGTGTCGATTGCTCGCGCGAGTCAATAGCAGCGGTCTTGCCGAGTTTTGGCCGCTAATGGCGGACGCTTTTGGCTTCACTGCCCCGCATGCATTCAGTAAAGGGAAAGCCACTCTATATAACTCTGTACTTTCTGGTTGGGCCCAACATTCCGATAAGTATTGCGGACGATGGTCAATCAGTCGGTTGCTTATCCCCAACAACGTATCCAACAATGCTAAGTTATAATTATTTTTTAATGTGACTCATGTATGAGTCATCCAGCCTAAAGTAGGCATATTTGTATTTATTATTAGTCCAGCTGAATATGAGTAACTTATAAATTAACAGTGGCCATCTAAAGCAATACAGTTTTTGAAACAAATATTTATTACACAAATTTAGGTTAGATTCCGGGTGAAACGGCAAGCCACAGTGAGTCAGCTGCACTTAATCTGTAAGCAACAGTAGTACCAACTGTACAAAACTGACTTGAAAACAAATATCGACAAAGCTAACGACTTGTGGGAATTGAAGCTAGGTCGGCCATCTTGTGTGAGTATAGAAACGTCGAGCGGGCCTAGAGAGGAGTGACATTTCCAGTGCGCCCTATTCATTTACACGTGGTTTCAATAGCTGAAAATGATCGAAAATCTTTGAAATTTGACAAAATTACAGTTTAATAGTGTGGAACGCTAATGGTGTGTTCACAATTTGAAAATAAAAATGTTTTGGCACTTTAAAAATCGAACAAAGTCCAAATTTGTTTATACTTTTTAATTCGCGACATCAAAAAGTTGCATTGCGAGAGACATTTTTGTTTTTAGGGCAGGTGCGTCATGTAAGCGAGAGAAAT
This sequence comes from Philaenus spumarius, assembly GCA_018207615.1. Classification (NCBI taxonomy): domain Eukaryota; kingdom Metazoa; phylum Arthropoda; class Insecta; order Hemiptera; family Aphrophoridae; genus Philaenus; species Philaenus spumarius. Next base: position 48,478 of record JAGFPH010006616.1, read on the forward strand.
GTAGCTGAAAAAAAGTCCGAAAAGTCTTTTTTGAAAAAAATAGCTATTGTAGTTTCTATCGCACAACAGTTAGAACACGTTCTTCGCTTCGCGGGTAATGTGGCAACATGTACGGGCAGCCGGCCGGCGGCTCGCGACTTGTATCCGCCATATTGTGTGAGTATTTGACTCTAAAACTTGCCTCACTCTTGCGTTTGACTTGTCCAGTCTATTTAATTCTGTGGTCGCTGATACAGACCAAGCGTCCCTTATGTGAATCAGTGTCCCTTGAGACTGCTACTATAATTTTAAGCCACTAAAATAGACAAGTTGTTCACAAACGGTGTTAGAGTGTTTTCGTGACACTGTCCCAAATATAAGCAGCTGATATATTTTGATGAGATCAACGACCTCATATTTGAGTCGCTGCTCATAAATGAGTCAGCTGGGATATTTTTAAAAACGGTAAAAACAAAATTTTTAACGGTGGTAGCAAACGTGTTAACTATAATGAGACTGATGCTTAAATAAACCTACTATTACTACTGTAATATATATATATATATAATATATAAAAGCGAAATACCACTCACTCACTCACTCACTGACCCACTCATCACGATTTCTCAAAAACTACCAAAACGGATTGAAATTAAATTTGGTATGTAGATTCCTCTAGGGCCATAGGTGCTCACTAAGAAAGGGTTTGAAAAAAATTCGAAATTTTAGGAGGGGTTTGGGGGGGATCAAAGTTATTAAAAAACTATTTCTTCAAAACTGCAGAACGGATTGGAATGAAATTTGGAATGTAGTTTCCTCTATAGCCATAGGTGCTCACTAAGAAAGGGTATGAAAAATTTCGAAATTTTAGGAGGGGTTTGGGGGGAT
>JAGFPH010006616.1:56301-70799 GCA_018207615.1 Philaenus spumarius
TACCAAATTTGAAGTAAATCGGTAAATGTTGAGTAATTAAATGGCATAGCTTTTAATGTAACTAAGAACTATTGAAGGTGTTTTTAATTACTCAACATTTACCGATTTACTTCAAATTTAGTATCAAAATAAACAGACGATCGTGATACACAACGTTATGTGATTTATTTTTATATTTTCTTGTTATAAAAAAAGTTTGCATAACGCTACTATAAAAAATTAAAATTCAGGTAGAAGTGGAGCGGAAACCAGTCGACCGTGCTGACCCTCGGTAGGCTTCAACTTCCGCCTCACTCTGAGTTGAATTTTACTATAGTTTAGCCGGTATCCTCCATTTTGCGGTCAGTCCATTTACCGGTCAGTCCATTTACCGGTCAAGTGTGGGGGTGAGGAGGCTCTAGGGAGGGAAGGTTTTCCATTTTGCGGTCAGGTTTCGATTCCTAGAATACCTGACTATTTTGAATGAATAGGTTCCATGCACATTGTTTGCAGATGTCGAGTTTTAGATCTTCACGAGGAGTTGTTGACGGAGCCACTTTTATATTAACAGACAGATTCTTCTTAAATTACAAATCATGTCTGATGATATTATAAATGGCCGTTTATTTCAACAAACTAGTCCATATACACATCAGTATTCCCCCGGAATACTACCCCCAAGCAGGTTCCTACAATTATACTGTTATCGGCAACATACTGTGACTAAACAGTTTAGGTTAGTCCTCTAGTTTTTTTTTAATTCTAATTATATCGAAACTTGAGTGTGCGTGACTGGAAAACTGCCATCGGCCTGGCTCGCCGCTCTGAGTCATCAACCTGGCTCACATGTGCTCGGGATTTTAGAAATATGTGACCGCAAAATGGAAAACTATGTTTGACCCACCCCTCCAGATTTTTGGGTTGACCGGTAAATGGACGATTTTACCCTTTGACCGGTAAATGGACGACCGCAAAATGGACACAACCGTTTAGCCTAGGACTAGGCTAGATATTTATAGCCCTCTACCAAAGTGGGCATGGTCTTAGCGTATAAACAACCCATAACAACAGATAACAACAGAAAGTGATCTACCAAAGTAAATACAGGAGGGTAACAGGGTAATAATACAGAATGGTGTAGGATACATATGTAATAGTTATAGGCCATTATAAAGTAATTAAATCTAAACAAGCAATATTAATAATGATAAAGTAATTTAGCAAATGTATTTAGTTTACCAAACTAGCAAAAAAAAGAAAAAAAAAAAAAACAAAAATAAATAAACAAATAAATGAAAAAATAACATTTAAGAAAAATAATTTTCTAAGTTTAAAGTAACGGCCATTCTCAAAGTTTATAATAAAAACAAAATAACACATATCTGGAAACCGAAGCGTTTTCGGGCCTATGTTTATGTGGACTTTTTTTCTTATTTTTAGCTGTAGAATGAGCTTCCGAGACATTGTTACGTATTTCCGAATCACCCTGTATAGCCTAATCATGAAACTTCGTGTAAATATTTATCTAAATATGGTAGACTTTACTAAACAAATGGTTTTAACGCAGTAATACGTTTCAAAATGGCGGCTGTTGAAAATGTTCAATGTTAAATATCTATACAAGCAAAATGTAAAGAAACCAAATCTATGGTCGACTATTTTAAAACAAATGCAACGATTAATAATTGGATCACAAATATGGTTATTCGGGTGTTGAAGTTGGTCATATAATTAAAATAGTAAAAATAGTGCACAATCGACCACTAAATTTGAGTTATCTCAGTTATTTATGACTCAATTTAAAAAAAAGTATCGTTGGATTTGCCTTAAAACAGTCTACACATATGGTGTCTTTACATTTATTTGTAAAATGTTTAGTGTCCTAGATATTTGACGTTGAACATTTTCAACAGCCGCTATTTTGAAAAATATCGTTGCCTGAAAAAACATTTTGTAAATAAAACGCACCCTATTTAGATGTGAATATACAGCTTCATGATTTCATAAACGTTTTCTGAGATATTAAGGTGTTTGTAAGAACCACATACAGACGGACAGACAGAAAACAGATCGAGAGAGGACACATGTATTACTTGCTTGTTTTTTAGCTGACAACAAAACCCTGTATAGTTTCGGACAGTCCAAGCTGGCCACTGTATATTCGTGTTGTGTACACTTCCTACCTTCGTAGTGCTTTAATTCGAGTATTCAATATGCAATTTAAAGTTTTAAACATTCTGTTAATTGCAAACAGAGATATAAATTAGATTTTTTACGGTACTGTAGATTCAATTGTATTGAATATTTCACCCATTAAAAATCATCCAATCTCAATAAAACAAAAACCATTGGAAAAATTATATTTAAAACTTTAATTTTTGAATTTACAATTTGTTTCTAAAACGTATATTTAGATAAGTAATCAACGTTTTAAAATTGTAGTTTTCTAAAAAGCTAATGCTGCGAGAGAAAACACAAAGAAATTACTCAACTTTGTCACTTCTCTAAGGCTCAATATCGCTCGACAGAATTTTAAAAAATAATATAAAGATACCTTTGGACTCATTAAGATTTTACCTTTCTAAAACTGCCTTCCAATCAGTCGTCACTCGTATGGTTCCGGAAACATAAAGTTTTCTGTAAACCCATGCAATTGGACAGTTTTCAACCAATGGGAAAGCACATTTTGCAATCAAAATATCTATTACAATTCGATATATTTGTGTAATTATGTTTATATCGATTTCAATACAAAACTTCATTCTTTCGTATAGTGTAAAATAGACCACATTTAGTGTTACGATTTTATTCGTACGATCCTGGGAGATACTGAAATTTGTTAAATTCAATACGCAGAGTTCCCACTGTCTCACAATGCCTTGTCCAACTGTACACGCCGGCAGGATATGTTTAGGATGCGTCCATGAAAGGTTAAATTCGTTTGATCTAATTTTGTAATTCAAATAAAACTAAGTAAAATAAGTTTATGAAATAATAACTTACAAGTATACAGTTCAATTCTTTGATTTATTCTCTACACTTTGTTATGATAATAAATCATTTTTGGACAAAGCATATATTCCTAAATTCCTATTCAAACTAGGCTTAGTTTTGTTAGCAGTCTAGTAGTAAGAACAAACAAACTGGTGTTTTCAAATTAACAAATTTGAAATTTATATATCGAGTGTCCCACGAAGAGGTCCCTATTTTTGAATTAATATATTAGATGCATCGAACACTCTACAAACCTGAAACTCGACAGTCCTAACATACACATATGTAAAAGAAATACACCTGAGTATCAGTTAATTCTGACACATTAGGACAAAATGGCGGGATATCAAAGAAATAGTACCTTTTCGTTCAAATAGTTTTATTTGCTTAAGTGTTACAACATAATTATTGAATTTTAACGATGTTACTAAGCACTAAACAACGTTAGGGAATTAAAGATATAAGTAACTCATAAATAAATTAAATCTATTTGATCCATAAACCTTATTCAAACTGATGTCCATCGATCGCAATGCACTGATGACAACGAAATAGAAAACAGTCATACGCTTTGCTGAACAACTCTCGAGGTATCAACAACAGTTCCTCTTCCATCAACCTCATTAGTTCATCGTCTGTCGCAATGTTATGACAATAAACCTTCTTCTTCAAAAAGCCCCACAGAAAAAAGTCACAAACAGTCAAGTCTGGAGACTTTGGGGGCCAGTCCATGAAGCTGCTGCCACGACCTATCCAACGGTTAGGAAGATTTTGGTCCAAAACTGCTTTGTCCACATTAGCATAATGCGGAGGAGCTCCATCCTGTTGAAAAAAAACGTCTTTCATCTCAGGCTGAGAAAGATGAGGAACTATGTGATTGCTTAAAACTGATGCATACCTTTCTCCAGTCACTGTTTGTCGGGATATGTCATACGACAAAACACCATCCTTGGTAACAGCAGCCCAAACTGTTATACCTGTTGATTTTAATTTCTCTTCATGTAAGATATGTGGATTTTTGTGTTATAGTAATGATAATTATGCCTGTTTACAGTTCCTGTTCGATAAAATGTCGCTTCATCTGAAAACACGATTCCTTCGTGCCATTTGCTATCTACGTCAGCCTTTTCAATTATTTTCGAACAAAATTCCAATCGTCTGTCAGGATCATCTTCAAGCAGTCCGAGAACTAAATGAGTTTTATAATGTTTGATTTTGTTCTTTTTGGCATAATTTTGGACAGATGACTTCGGTATCCCTGTAGCAGATTCCACCTTTCTTACTGAATTAGGCGTATTTGGAGATTCCATGAAAGCAGCACATACGATTTCATCATTTTCTATGTTAGAGGATCTATGGTATTTTTTTTTTGTATTGACCCCGTTTCTAGTAGGATAGTCTTCCACTTACGAATAGATTTCCTTGACGGTGGAACTACACCTGGGTACCTTTCCCTAAAACACCTTATTGCTTCATAATCATTTTCAAAGGCAATAGCCCAGGAACAACATTTCAATTTTTTGCTCAGTTGAAAACGTCATGGTACATAAGACACTTTACAATGCAACTTAATAACAAATGCCAATGTTTATTACCAAATGTGTTCATTGTTGTGGATACACGCAGTCAGCTGATAGATTTAAAATAGTCTAAACAGCTGTAGCTGTTCCTATTCTAAATAAAAGTAGGTTTACCCTTAAAATACGATTGCTGATTTTGTTGTTTTTTTTTTGTTTGTCCACCATTTTGTTTGGATCAGTCAGAATTAACTGATACTCAGGGGTATTTCTTTTACATATGTGTTAGTCACAACTGTAGAATTTCAAGTCTGTAGCGCGCTCTATACGTCTGTCATATCAATTTAAAAATAGGGACCTCTTCGTGGGACACCCGGTATATTTTTATAGTTCTATTTAGAACTAAATTTAAAAACTCTTGCACATTTTGAAAAAATTACAAAAAAATGGACTACTTTTTATGTAGGTCTAAAGTTGAACTTTTTCCTTTCGTTACTGAACATTTTTTGTTTCTTGAGCTAACAACTTTTACAATTTTACATCAATAAAAACATTTTTTTAATTGCATGTATGGATTCTTTGGACCTTTTTCTGTAAAAAGACATGGAACACTTTTGGATTGGAATGGAATTACTATTTTTGGCAAATTAAAAAAAAATGCTTGCAAAACGCAAAATTTCAAAACGTTTTAACACTACCAATTTTAGAGGAACTTACATTAAAGCGCAAAAACAAGGTTGGCCCTTAAGGGCAACTCAACAGCTCCAAACACCACGCATTTACAAAAAACACACACGGGTAACCAAATTTGAAAAACAATACATCTACATAAAAACTAACTATAATTTTCAACACTAGACACTAACAGGGTTACAAGGAAATCTAAACACGACATCGCTAATTACCCATAGCCATTTTCACTTAAAGGGCCCAATAACCTACCCCCGCGAAACCGATAGCAGCGCAGAGTTGTGTTAGCCGGCTACGATTATAATTTTAAACACAACCAAACACTTTTAGGCCGTAACTTAGTCCCGTCGAAGTCCCCTCCAGGTAGCCAATCGTAACAATATAGTTGGTATTTGTGGTAAGCGCCGATGCCTACTAGATCGTCGGACTGCACACAGATTAAGTGACACCCTCAGAAATTTACACTAAACTATAACCCTGATCCAGAGCGCGTCACTATTCTGTGGTAGTAAATAAACTCAAAAATACAAATAAATGTCTTACGTTTATGTTCGCCATTTTGAAACATGTTAAAGTTTACATTTGAAATCACCTAAAAACCCTAAAAATAGCCGCAGGTGCTTCGATGTGAAGAAAAATGTATTCCTTAGTACTTTAATTGGGAAATAGTGGGTTTCACTTTAAAACAAGGGTCTAAAGAGGTTCGTTTGTTCGTTATACTTAAAGCATGGTTGGTCACATTAAATGTTTATGTATAAGAAGTAAGCCCCGTGAAAAATCAGAGGCAGATTAATTAGATACAAATCAGAAATACATCATTTATAAACATACTACTTAAAAACAACGAACTTTATCTAGGCTTAACTAACCATGCTGAAGGAATTTTTAACTAGTAAATATGTAGGATTATAAAAAACTGTAGGCTATCGTATTTGGTAAAATTTGGTATTTAAATTCGTTACTATACAGGGTGTCCCGTTAGTAAAGTGAAAAAATTCGGAGAATGGTTATATGGGTCAAAATAAGAAAAAAAGATTTATATAAACACAGACCCGAAAATCCTTCCTTTTCTAGCTAACCGCCATTTTGTTTTTTTTTACAAAATAATTCTTCTAGTGAACGGTTTGACTGATTGAGTTCAAACTTGGCATGAAGTTTAACCTAACAATGATATATCTAAAGAAAAATAAGCGATTAAATCCAATGATGCTTTTCAAAATGATGGCTGTTTGAAAATTTCAAACCAAAATTACTAAAAAACCGTACATTTTAACAAAGAAATTCAAAACACCTTTTTTGTAGCGCTTTTGATTCCCTATCGGACTGTGTAACTGACAAAACAATCGGATGAATGATAATAGTTAAGTTATGTGTAATAATTAGTTTATTCAAGCCGGCATCCTATACGAAGACAGCAATATTGTATGTACATTTGCTGTCATTATCTTTAACTTAGCTATATACTTCATCCGATTGTTTTGCCAGTTACACCCTCCGAAAGGGAAACAAAAGGACTACAAAAAAGGTGTGATGTTATTTTTTGTTTAAACGTACGGTTTCTTTGTAATTTAGGTTTGAAATTATCAAACAGCCGCCATTTTTAAACTCTTGATTGTATTTAATCGTTTATTTTTCGTGAGATTCATCAATGTAAGGTTAAACTTCATGCCAAGATTAAACTCAATCAGTCAAACCGTTCTCTAGGTAAGACCTGTATTGTACAAAAAAAAAAAAAAATGGCGGATATCTAGAAAACGAAACGTTTTCGGGCCTTTGTTTATTAACTTGTTTTCTTATTTTGACCCATAGAACCATTCCCCGAAGTTTGGAACATTACTTATGGGATACTCTGTATAATTATCTAAATAAAGATAAATATACTATCTTTTAATTTTGCTTCCTAACTTCATGTTGATAGATTAAATGATTTCGAAGTTATTAATATTATAGTAAAGAAATTAATAATCGAATATGTTTATATGTTATACGAAAATGTACCAATGTTTCCGGAACGTAAGGGTATCTCTTCTGCTTGTATAAATGAATATATTTATTGATAATAAAAGGTTGTATTCATATTCATTTTATAACCTCAAAGCAAATCTTATAACATATTATGGCCTACTTCAGTTCTTTAACTCATATTTAAGAAAATCAACTTCTCAAGGCTTATATTGATTGTAGTTGTAAACATAACCACGACGTATATTCAATGCTAGGTTTCGTTTAAGTATAATAGATGATGGGTGAAATCAGCTGTTATATTGTTACTCATGTACGTACGGACGGACGTACACTCGCTTTTATAGGAGTTAATTATAAATATTACAAAACTACACCTATATTTGTTAAAACAATTTTTTATATACATTATTATTTATAGAAATAAAGATAAAAGTATTATCTTTTAATTGCTTTGTATTTCATATTGATATATCAAATTATTTAGAAGTTATTAATTATGTAATAAAGAAATTAATAATATAATATGTTACTATGTTATACGAAGAAGAACGAATGTTTCTCAAGTTAAAAGAATGTGTTTATCTTCTTTAAATTTGTATAAATTAAGATATTGATTATAAAAGGTTGTATTTATATTTATTGTTTAATTCAAAAGTAACTCTTACAACTTATTATAGCATTATTATTAGTTCTAAAACACATATTTAAAAAAAATCTACTCACAAAACAATATTTTATTGATTGAAGTTGTAAACATCACTTTAAAGTACAATATACACTAGGTTTTGTTTACGCTATTATAGATAATGGGGGGAAATCAGCTGTTATATATATATAAGACATTTTATAGTGATACAATTTTTAAATTTAATCTCAGCTGAAGCATTTCCTCTTTCACAGATTTACTACCCTCAGATTTAACTTCAAAAACAATCTACGGACAACATTGCCACGGATAGGAAGTGTACATGGAACTCAATTATAACTTAACCTCTCGTAATACTCCCCCGCCGGAAGTACGTAAGGTGTTCATGCATATAACTTATACCATACTTCCGTTTCAACCCCTAAAGCAATTACACTTTGTCGTGTCATCTAACAGAATACGGTAACTGGAAAATACTGCACTGTGTAATGTGTACAGTACGAAATCAAATAAAATTTTGTCAAAGTGCAATGGTAAATTTGGTAGTTTATTATTGTACACAATATCTGTGGTTTATGTGAGCGATGAGATTGATGGAATCAAATTTGATCACAGATCCACACAACTGATGACTTTAATACTCAAATAAGTTTCAACGACAATGTCGTCATCTTCGGAAATAGTTTGATAATTGTATCTCGTGAACCGCTGAAGATGACGACCCGTCGTTGAAACGCGTTTAAGTAATAAACGTATTAGTTGTGAGATTCTCTGTTCTTTTATTTTATAAAGTATATCTTCTTAGAGGTTAAGCTCGATATGTTTTTTAAAAAGTAAGTAGTAGGTCCCCATGAAAAATCACAGAAGATTAATTAGGCACACATCAGAAACACATAATTAAAAATATATATACTATTTATTAACAACGGACTTTATCCAGGCCTATCTAAATATGATGACGGGGATTTTTAAATCGGTAAATGTGTACAATTATAAGGATTATAAAAGTGAATGCCAATTTGTTAAACAAAATTATTTTATTTATTACAGTATATATCCAAATAAAGCTGAAAACATTATATTTTAATTGATTTCTAACTATATATTATTAGATCAAATGATTTAGAAGTTATTAATATTATAATGAAGAGATAATTGATAATTGAACATATTTATATGTTATACGAAGACGTACGAATCTTTTCGAAGTTAAACTAATGCGTATCTCTTCTTTGAACTGTTATAAATGAATATAATCGATAATAAAAGGTAGTATTTATGTTCATTTTATAACCTCAAAGCAAATCTTATAACGCATTATAGGCTACAATAGTTTTTTAACTCGTACTATAGAAAAATGAACTTAGCAAAACTCTTTTATTGATTGAAGTTGTAAACATAACCAAAAAGTATAGTCTACGCTAGGTTTTGTTTAAGTATTACAGATGATGGGTGAAATCAGCTGTTATATTATATTGTTACTCACGTACGTGAGTACATAAGTAGACTACAATCGCTTTTATAGGGGTTGATGGTACAAGAAAATTGTTTAAATAATTATAACCAACAATTAAAATTAGAATGGAACCAACAACTAATCTATGATTTTTAGCTAATTCCCAGGAGAAAGATGAGCTATTGCAGTGACTCATATGGTGAGACACAAGGTCGGGAGTAGTCAGTGAGCACCGATCATGGTCCCCAGAACACGTTATCGAGTGTCATTAAAAACTTTATATAAATGTGTGACTAACGGACGAATTTTAAGTCCGATTTAGTCCAAATTTGGTACACAAATTGGTTGTCTAAGTCGCTCCAAAGAGTTTGTTAGCCAAAAAAAATCCACCACCGGATGTACATTTTTTGATCAAAAGTAGCCATTCTTTAGATTTTTGGTACTAAAATTAATCTTTTTAGGGTTTTACTAAAAAAATTAAATGTAGGATATTATTCTGCACGTTTTAGTTTTTACACGACCTTATAGCTCGCTTATTTCCCACGAAATCGATCAAAACGTAAGATAGCATAAAAGTACACGAGGGGGATTTTACTGTGGGGGCATATCTTGATCCGAGGCCGACGGCCGAGTTTGTACGCTGCGAGCGAAGCGAACAAATGTAGGTGCAAACGAATTCTTTTTATATATTACGTTCACACTGACAGCTATTCATTGCCTTCGTGCGTAGACCAATTCCACAAACGGTTGGTTGGCACCCTAAAACCAACAACCTTATTTTCCTTAGAATCTTTCAGTTGACACCAATTATCTAAAACTGTTTGCTAACTTTAAGTACCACGAGGGTGCCAATAAAACACTGAACTCCCGAGTCGCTAATAGTCCAGTCATATTAGGGGTTTCAACTCGGAACGAGAGATAATAAACTGTAAACTGGTATGAACCTTTATTTTGGCATACTAAAAGTTGTCTCAAAGTCTCATAAAATCTCATGTCCGCGTTTTAAGATATTCAAGGTCAAAGGACACACAAGCAAGCGGTTCTAAACCATTTCCTATCCAAGTTTGAATTTGATAATATACACGGTTGATATATTGACGAGCCGCTGCACTTGGTGGATGATTGGATAACTGCACAGGTTAATTAGCTTTGTTGACTTGTTCTTAATTTTTATTCTACTTAAAATGTAAATAATTCGACCCGGAACCGGAGTTTTGCCTACGGGTGTCAGGTAGATGGGGTGGGATGCCGTCGGCAACCTCTTGGTGCGGAGATTTGCCTACGGTGGGGGCGGGAGAAAGAGAGTGTGAGGGAGGGAGAGAGACACCGTTTCTTGTAGTGATTATTAAAGAGCGTCCACCTTTCTAGTAATTATAATACGACGAAATATTATAATTATACAAATATTATAATCATACTGTTATCGGCAAAATACTGTGACTAAACAGTTTAGGTAAGTCCTCTAGTTTTGTTTTAATTCTAATTATATAAAGTGATAATACGATGAAATATTATAATTATACAAATTTTATAATCATACTGTTATCGGCAAAATACTGTGACTAAACAGTTTAGGTAAGTCCTCTAGTTTTTTTTTTTTTAATTCTAATTATATAAAGTGATAATACGGTACCTGTAATGTGATAATTTTTGTACCTGGCAGAATTCTTTCTTTTATAATCGCTAGAAGAGTCTCTTTGTCTCTCTTCTCTACAGGAATCTCTCTCTCTCTCCCTCCCACTCTCGCGCTCACCCCCAACCGTAGGCAAAACTCCGCAGAATGAGGAATTCGCGGATGGGGACCCTTTCTACCTGATACCCGTAGGCAAAACTCCTACACTCATTCGACCACGCAGCTGAACCGCTGACGTGAGTTGATCAAATTTACAAAATTAAGTTTATAGGCTTATGTTTTAGGGTTTCAACCAACAATTTGGGAAATACGTCTATTCACGACGGTGCTGAATAGCTTCAAAATGGTTCGCACGCCATTCAGCATATTGGGAGTATCTGCAATACACAAATCATTGCGTGCTTCGCACGCCATTCCGCATATTGGGATTATCTTCAATACACAATGCATTGCGTGCTTCGCACGCCAACCCCCGGATTATGAGTATCTTCAACCCACAAAGCATTGCGTGCTTCGCACGCCAACCCTACGGTAAAATCCCCCAAATGGCTTTGAACCGGGTACTTCTATGGTATTTCACTTTCTGATCGATTTTGAGGGAACCAAGCGAGCAATAAGGTCGCGTAAAAAAAACAAAATGTGCAGAACAACAATATTTGTAGAAAAAACTCAAAAACGAATTCATTCTCGTAGGAAAAATAAAAAAAAATAGTTACTTCCGGTCAAAAAACGTGCTTCCGGTTGTTGGATTTTTTTGGGTAACGAACTCCTCCGAGCGACGTGGACAACCAACATGTGTACCACATTTGAACCAAATCGGACTTAAAATGTGGCCGCTAGAGTGCGAACACATATATACATATATATATGTGATTTTTAATGACACCCCAAAAACGTGTTCTGGTAACCATGATCGGTGCTCATTAGCTACTCCCAACCTTGGGTCTCACCATGAGGGCCACTGCAATAGCTTATTTTTCCTATGGAAATTCGCTAATAAGATATATTAAAATATACTTAAAGTATTTCACTTAACGATTTTTTAATTACACGAAGTAGGTAAGTATTATTAAACGAATAAATATATTCGATAAATGAAAAATATTAATACATATTATTTATTAATTAATAAACAATGCAAATTAATCATAATTATGGATTTTTTAAAGATTTATTAGCTTTAAACTTTGTTTTATTTATTGGGACTCAATGTTGACCTTGCATTATACTATGGATGGGTAAACGCTGCGTGCTCTCCGCGCTTTATCTTAAAAACAGTTAATCGTATAAAAAAATGTTATGAACAAAAATTGTAAAGAATTTTATACTGCAAATGGTATTGAAACCATGGAAAACGAGATATTTGCGAAAAACAGATTTATGTGACCTTTGACCTTGAATATCTTAATACGCGGAAACGAGATTTTATGGGACTTTTGGGACGACTCTTAGAATGCCAAAATGAAGGTTTATACGAGTTTACAGCTTATTATCTCTCATTCCGAGGTTGACCCTCGTTTTTGGCTTAAGTGACTGGACTATAAATATTACAAATATATTTAATAAACGAAAGCAATCGTATAACAATATTATTTAAATGAAACCTACCATTTCAATTTAACTTCCGAAATAAAATATTACTTAAAATATTTTACCACGAATTTTCTTTAATATTTGCTATTTTTCCTAAACGTTAACGTTAAATCAATAAAAATTGTTTAAATAAATAATGCCACTATTGAATTAATGGCTCTGTATTCTTATACCGTCTCTAAAGGGCGAAATATATATTCGATTTGTTCGTATATTACAATTGAATCGGTGTTTCTATTTTGGTCGCAGAATAATGCTATTGTCTCGGTTTGACGTTATCGAAGTATGCCATCGGAACGGGGACAAGGGCTATCGATTAGCCTTTAGGAAATGTAAACAATTCTATTCATAATGTATGCACATACGTTTGTCGACAGTATAATCTTTTAAGACGATCTTTTTCTACTCAACCTTAATTTAGTATTTACCGTGCAACCGATTTTTGTTCATAATGTTACGTTATTTAATGCCCAATAATTCAAAACGTCGCCGGCGTTCGAAATGCCAATACAGGAACTATTTCATTTCATTTCGTTTTTATTTTGGCAGTTGAAACAAAATATTCCCATAGTCATAATATCAATTGCAAACTATTTTCAATAAGAATTTAGAACAATACAACAAATAAAGTTTGTTTTTCTAATTAGTTAAATTAGCCAGTATCAAAACATATAACACTATCTATACAATATTCAATAATTACTTAAATTGCTTTTTACACTTTAACAATAATTAGTTCTAAATTAAACAAGTTTCTACGGTTTATTTATAACAATTTTAATCTATACTAATATTATAAAGAGGTAAGATATTTTTGATTGTTTGTATGTAGGGGGGGGGGGTAATCTCTGGAACTACTGAACCGATTGAAAAAAATAGTTTTACTAATAAAAAGCTACACTATTCATGAGTAACATAGGCTATAATTCATTTTTATAAATACATTTTTTGTTTCACTATTTGTAAATTTAGTCGGACAAAAATCTTAGGTTAAGCCTAGACTGATAAACCAACAAATTAATGTATTTACTTATATTACCATAGCAACCAATTTAATAAAATAACAGGTAGAACAGCTGTTTGCTCAAATATTTCTATCAACAGCTGATTTCAAACTTTGAAGCAATTATTTGTTTTCTAAAATTTAGGTAGGTTTTTATTAAAGTGTAGACCTGAAGCTTACAGGTTCTTTTAAAATTTATTATAAATGCTGTTATAAAATTATACGAAATAATTTGAACATTTAACATTATTTACCATCTTAGCTTTGGCGTTATTATTAATCTTACACCTTAGTTATAAAGAAAATATAACATGATTATGTGTCTAGAAGGTTCCAACGGGGTTGGCTCGTGAAGCACGCAAGGTTTTCCCCTAGTTAAAAATATATCAACACAAATGCAATAAATATTTACGATGAAGTAACAAATTATAATAACAGATCAAAACTAAAAACCACCGAACGGTTGAACAGATTTTCTTACATCATAGATAAGAACATTCTCAATCAAGTCACCTTTCAAACAAACAAACAAAAAAACTAATCAAAATCAGTTGATCCGTTTGGGAGCTACAATGCCACAGACAGATACACAGACACACGCGCTAAACTTACAGCACACTTCTGTTTACATCGTTGGTTAAAAATATAGTATTGCGAATAAACAATGTAAACATACAATGATAAATTCAGAACTACAACTACATAACAAACATTTAATATGAACATTTCTTACAAAGTAGAAGAGTCCCCAATCGGAGATCAAATTGGAGCCTGCTAAGGAGATCACCCTGCCCAATAAAATGTATGGTGCACAAACTCCTCCGACGACAAAATGACCCAGTCAATATAAGCAGTCCAAACCTGCATTTTAAAAATCTTATAATTTTGTTCATCTTTAATATTTTCAATTAGCTTCAGTTAGGGAAGGAAGTTTGCTGTAGAGACTTACTCTATGCTCTATTTTTTGCACTGTAGTTACCTGCCAGTCGGGTGCCATACTATACTTAGAATGGCTTTAATTC
>JAGFPH010006617.1:0-12691 GCA_018207615.1 Philaenus spumarius
TATGTAAATAATATAATCATTAATATACAAATTTTAATTAATAAATTAATTAATCACTTTGCTACTTTTCAATATATGTAATTATAAGTTAAAGATTAATAAATTTCATTGTGTTTTTGAAAATAATAATTTGTTGTTTCAAAGTTAATGGATTTATGTTAATTAATAAATCGTTTTTGTGTTTTCAATAGAAAAATTTTGAATATATAATTTACAAATCCAATCAAATTAATCCTAAAACCATTCAGTGCTCTAGTGTAATTAAGTCAGCAGGTGAGTTATTCTCGGATCACTACAAATTTAACTCCAAAGGGAACGATCCCGAAAAAGAGTCTAGAATTGAGCTAGTGTACTACACAAAAGACAAAACAGGTCTAATTAATTTAAATTTTAAAAAACTTAAGAATAGGAAACAAAAAGTTTTCCTTTTCTTGCCCTCGCCAAACCTCTCAAATTGTTCTAACGGGGTAGTACAACGGAACAACGTCAAATAAGGCCTGAAAACACTTGGGTGTTATTTGATGAGGGAAAGTGTTAAAGTTAACAACAAAAGGTTGTGTTTATTGAAAAAATTAAGAGGGTAGGGAGGTTTGCGCGTTGCAAGTGGCGCCCAACGTGGGGCGAAAACCCTGTGATCCCGAAAAAGAGAGGTTTGCGCGTGGCAGTATGAAAGAATATTTAATCATATTTTCCACGAACATATGTTAAAAACGTATGGTTAACAAAAGGAGGAATGGATTTTATAAAGACAATTTGGGAAAAGTGTGAAAATATTTAACTTTATGTTGGTTGTCCATAGTGTGTTTGCTTAAAACTCGTCCAATTTCAATAATCAATGACTTAAATGAAAACGGGTATTTCTATGAAGGTTCTTAGGCTAAAATATATAATATAATTTACTAACAATTTGAGATATGAATCTTTAATTAAAGGCAAAATTTAGAAAAATGAAAATTTATGTTGTTTGGAGGTCCATAACTCGCCTTAAACTCAACAAATTTGAATGATCTCTATCTCATATGAAAGGAAAACGGAGCGAGGGCCAGCCGATCTTTTGCCGTGGGGGTCATAAACTGTCAAAACAGCCAGGTAGGGCCGAGGGCCAGTCGACTCCCCAGAGCGGAAGTGATTCAGGGGAGGGGTAAGAATAAATGCATAGAGTACGACTCTAAACTAATTTCTATAGAAGAGTTTTTAAGGTTAATAACTATACAAATATTATAATCATACTGTTATCGGCAAAATACTGTGACTAAACAGTTTAGGTAAGTCCTCTAGTTTTTTTTAAATTCTAATTATATAAAGTGATAATACGACGAAATATTATAATTATACAAATATTATAATCATACTGTTTTCGGCAAAATACTGTGACTAAACAGTTTAGGTAAGTCCTCTAGTTTTTTTTATTCTAATTATATAAAGTGATAATACGACGAAATATTATAATCATACTGTTATCGGAATACATAAACGATAATTAAAACCTTTCCACCCCCACACCCACCGCACAGTAGAACAGGTCACTGATCCCTAGCCGGCTGGCCCTCGCTCCGCCAAGCCTCTGGCTGTCAAATTACCCTCGTCAAAGTTTTTAGGCAACTGGCCCTCGGCCCTAGACTCCATATGAAAGCCTGTAATTCAATGAGTATTTCAAGACCAAAACTAACTACGTACCTATAGTAAATCCGGAGATATATGAAAAACAACATAAGACAATGCTGCAAATTTGAAACTCCCGTAAGAAATGCATGGGGACGAATTTTTGTTTGAGTATAAGTCGAGTTACGGGGTAGATAAATTAATGCAGATGCTTCATGGCAAATTTGGGCAAATCCGAGGAACATGAGATTTCAATATGCACACGAGGACAGTGTGTTTTGTATACGAGGACATGTTAGTGTAAATGGTTATCCGAGGACCATTATTTTTCACGTGTTTACGAGGACAGTGTATTTAACTAGAAATTATTAATTCTGTTATACTATTTTAAAAACCCCCATTTTAGAGACAATAATTTAATATCGATGAATAGATCTTCCCATTTTATTATTGATTGTGTCAAGGCATTATGAGTCGCAGATTTCCGAATTAGTAATAACAGTGTTGTCGTGCGGCAAGTGTTATCAGTGCCTCGCCCCTACCTTCAAGGTCGTCAAGGGCCATTGTACCCTCCTTATTTGCACTTCCCGTCAATCCCTATTGTTCAACAGTTGTGTTGTCGCTCATTTTTTTCGCAGTTTGTTTTGTGGACTGATTTTTGCCATCCCCTTCCCATAATAGAGTACAGACTCTCTTAATCTCTTGCACGATCTGTTCAATCGCGGTACTGCTCACGTTATTTCTGAACTGAATTGCAGACAAACGGATTAGCCTAGGAGGAAGTGTAAATTTAGTGTATCTTTAATTTTTTAAATCTAAACATTTGTGTCATTGTTTAAGCGAATTTCCTCTATAGGGAAGAAGCTATTACCGTAGTTGGCATGGTAAGATCTAAGCCCGTGACCATCGTTTTGAGTTCGCCAGATGCGAAAAACACAATTCGTTACAAATTGTACATATGTATATCTGTATTTGTGTGTGTGCCGTAGGCACAACAACTCTCGTAAAATAGGTCCGATCTTGATAAAATTTGGTACAATTGTGTAACGTAGCATCTAATTGGTTAAGTTTGAAACCCAGATAGATTGCACTACCGGCAGAGGGTTTTGCAGGGGTGTTTGTACCCCAAAAATGGGTTTTCTGACTTTTCATATGTAAAATGTTTAGAAATCAAATTTTAATTTGCTCCATAATTTCAAATATAAAAAATAAACAATTTGTGTTTTGATCTTAGCTCTATAACAATTGGTTACTGAGATATTGAAAGTGCTAAACACAGTACGTTATCCTATGTTATTCTTATGGTAAATAAGTACAAATTTGATATCTTGCTTATGTTGAACATATACTTATGAAACTTGGTATGCTGGTTTATCTAGTTGAGATTTATTGATATTTGCATAAACATATCTACTTTTTCTGTCCCCATGTCAGCAAACCTACAGATTTAGTTTTAATGTTATTCTTAAGGTGAATAAGTAAAATTTTATAACATGCTGACTGATGAAAGTTGGTATGTGGCTTAATCTAGTTGTCGTCTATTGTATTTGCATAAATACCCGCATTTTTTGGTCCCTGTGGCAGCAACCCTACGTACTCAATCCAAATGTTATCATTATGGAGAATAAGTAAAACATTATAAACATTTACTTATGAGCATGTACCGATGAAACTTGGTTTGTGGCTTTATCTAGTTACGTTGTATTATGAAATATGAAAAACAAAACACAATTCATTTTCCACCATGTCATCAAACCTGCATACTCAACTTTAATGTTGAGTACGTGAGCATACTCACAAGGAGGGGAGGGTCTGTCTACACTGTCACCTCGACCAAGTAACATCGTGGTTACGCGCATTTCTATAAACATTTTGATTACTCGTGTACCGTAGTGAATTTGTTGCCAAATATTTTGTTTTACGAGTTGTAAATATATAGTTTAACCCTTTAACTGCCAGACTACTATATGTAGTAGTCTCACAATTGCAGACCATTCAATACAATAGTCTCACTTGTTCTGAATCTTTGACAACCTAAAAATCATCCAATCTAAATAAAGTAGGAACCGTTGGAAAGTAAATGTTTCAAACTTCAATTTTTGTATTTACAAATGTTTTCTAAAACGTTTACTTACATGTGTAATCATCGTATTAAGATTGTAGTTGTATTCACACTTGTATTCACACGGTACGCAAGAAAACGAACAGAAATAGCGCGCAACTTCGTTCTTTTCTAAGAATCATAAAATCCAGACAAACTTGTTTTAAATAGAATTTCTGGACACCATTAGATTCTTCAATATTTGCACTTTTTAAAACTGCCAACTAATCATTCATCACTCTCATATTTTCTTAGATAGGAGTATTTCTAGAAACCCTTGAAATTAGACAGTTTTCTACCAATAAATAAGCTATTTTTTAATTGACATAATTATGATGTAAAATCAGAGATATTTGTTTAAAGTTCTTTATATCGATGTAAAGAGGAAATTCTATACTCTCGATTGATATAAGTTAAACCTTATTTTTAGTGTTAGGGGGCTATTAGATTTTGTTCATGAAATATAGTTATTCTACAGTCAGCTAAAGCACCCAGAACTTGTTTGACCGTTAGAAAATACAATATTTTAGAATAGGACAAAATTTCAATCTTCCGTATGGGTTGCGTGAGTGAGAGTAAAGTATATATTCTTAATTCCATTTTCAAAATACTATACTGTATGTGTGCCTTTGTTAGTGGTCTTGTAGTAGAAACATTAAAACGGTCGTTTTGTGAAAAAAAATTGAAATTTATTTTATTTATTTATTACCAATAATTCCTTTACATGTATAAATACATAAAGGACCTATAGGGGGCACAAATGCCCGTACATAGGTTGGTCCCTAAATTAAAGATAAAAAAAAGAAGAAATTAAATTGAGCTAGAAATCACGCCCAATAATAGTAAGTAATAGTATAATACAATATAATATAACAATAATAATAGTTTAATTGAAATTGATGTATATTGTTTTTATTATAAAGTGTACCTAGATTATCTCACTTGACAAATAATTTATTTAAAAAAAAACTTTCTTTCATACACATTCAGTTTATTTAATCTATGCTAAATCCACTTATTTTCCTATTAATTTTCTTTTTTAAAACATTTACACTACAAGATAGCGATTTTAACTCATTTGGCAGTTCATTGAAATACTTCGCTGCATAGTAAACGTTGCTTCTCTGCCCAATTGTTAGTGAGTGTTTTGGTAGGGAAATATTCTTAAACCTAGTATTTCTTGGCTTGCTTAGAAATTGATATATTATATTTTTATACACTTTTATTTACAACTAAATTACAAAACTTTTGTATATTTTGGAAAAAATTACAAACATTTAAGGTTTTTATTTAGACTTGAAGTTCGATTTTATTTTCTTCAATTGAACATTCTTTTAATTCCTGAGCTAATAACTTTTACAATTTACACCAATGATTTTTTTTTTTATACATATATTCTTTGGACTTTTTTTATAAAAAAGCTATGGAACCTTTTGGATTCGAATACAATTACTATTTTTTATAATTTTTAGGAAATATGCTTGCAAAATCTCCAAAATATTTAACATTGGCAGTTAGAGGGGTTAATTATTAATTTATTGAGTTTTTATTTGTAGGTGTGTGCTATTACTACTAAACGTATTATTTAATAAATTAAAAGTGAGTGTAGAATTATTTTTAAAGATAAGCGGTATAATGAAGAATCATAGGAGTGGTATTCATAAAATTAAACGTAATTTGTTTTAATGGTAAGGTTATCATTTATATTAAGAAGCAATTTTACGAAACTTTGATTTATAATCAGTTTGAAATTTAGAAACTGCCGTTTAAACACCACCAATAATACCCAAATATTTTTTGTCAGACTAATAGTTCACTTGAGCTTTGATTTAAACTTCTCCTCCCGATCTGGGATTCCCCACACCTCTTCGCGTCTTACGCTATCCAGGCTTCACGAAGAAACGCACGAGCTCTACCACTTATTTTTATTAACAAGTAAGTAAACAGTACGTAATGTGATATTTTTGCTGCTGTGGCAACACTTAACCACTGAATACACCGTATAAGGTACAGTTATTCATACCATGAAAGGAATTGGACAGGAATAGGAAAGGAATCTCACGGACGTGAATTTTGGTGGGGTGGCTACCGGTGACTACATATACCAGGAAAGGAACAGTAATGTATTCTGGCATGGCGATGCGCGCCGCTGACACTGTCAGACCACTCCCGCTGCGCCGGCCGGCGTGGAGTCGTTTTTGTTTCCGCCCCATAGGCTACAAATAATTTTAAAAAATCATTGCAAATTCAAATGCATTAATTAGGAAAAAGAAGATTGTTAGAAAAATGATAAAAATGTAAAAAGTCAGCAACCTAATTTTCACATTTATGTATTGTCCTAAAAATGTGTATCAGGCTACTTTAGTTAAATGGCTTCTAACTTTTCTTTTATGTAATGACTCATTAACATTTTCGGCATTGTGGTGTAATCCAATTGTGAAATACTTCTTAAACGATGCTTTCATTGACATAATAATATGATTTTACTATGAATTATATTATAACTTTTACTATGAATTGTAGGTACCAAATATAGGTACAACAAATCGATATTTTACTATTTTATATTTGCTTATATATAATATGCAGCTTTCAATATTTTCCCGAAAACTTTGCTAAATTACACCCTCCCCCCCTTTATTTTGAAAGTAATAGCCTACAAATTTGAAGACAAAAAAAAAACAGTGCTGGCACACTCATAAACATGACAGGCTAAGTATATAGCAAAAGAAAGTATATTAGGTTTTCCACTACGTTGTATGCTTAGTATGTGTTGTGAGCAATCACATTTTACCTTTAAATAAAATATATTGACATTTTACCCACCAAAACAGTAATTTCGGCCTAATGAGCGTATTTTTAAACGAATTTCAATAATATCTCAGAATGTGTTAGAACTTAGTAAATCTGTAGTAATAATATTGCACAGTGTGTGTTGTAGGTTTAAGGAGGGGCGAGAAAAATTGGTTTTAAATTTTACTAAAAAAAACAAAATTTTGTATAGTTTTATACTTTTGTGAATTTTGTAGATTGATCATTATAGACGACTGATAGACGAATAATTTGATATTTTGTTTTTCTCTCTACGATGTTTCGTTGCCTTAATAATATAAGGCTCTAAAATATATTGACATTTTACCCGCCAAAACAGTTCTTTCCGCCTAATTTCAATAATATTTCAGAATTTGTTAGAACTTAGTAAATTTGTTTAGTATTGTAAGCTTTCCAACAGTCTTTAAATGAGTGGCCTCCCCGTTAACCGATTAGTACCGAAATATCTGTGCAAATTCATGATTTTTTAGGCTTTTTAAGCTTAAATATATGAAATAAAAATGTAAGTATACCCATAGTTTTATTCAAATCTTCACTCTTAACATCATATCTATTTGTAAAACAATATACAGAAATTACTTAGAAAATCAATAATTTGTTTATTTTTAGCTACGAAAGTCCTAATCGGTTACCATTTGGTCCCAGTAAAGTAAGCGAGGAATCAATGATGGCGAGTGGATTTCGCAGACTCATCCGGATGTTGATTAGTTTACTCAAAGTACGTTGCCTATGGAAATGACAGTCTTAACGATTTATGACTACAATTAGCGGCATGTCTGTGTTTTTAAGAAAACTAGAAGGTTTATCACTTTTCTATCTGTCAACCAAGTAACAACTGTGCTGCCACAAAATTTTTATCAGGAAAAAATATAACATTTTAGGTAAATAATGTTCATTTTGTTTCTTACTCCAACAATTTAGATTTTCTTGAGGTCGTGTAATGATAAACTGATTTGTATAAATTAAGATTTGTTCTTCGTTATTTAAAAAAATTTAAAACCTCTAATACAATTTTTATTTCTGAGGAGGTCTCATATAGTTGTCAATGGTATTTAAAATATCCTTTTCGACAATCGTATTATATTAATTTTAGTTTTAATTAGGCTTTTTTTCTGCCTTTTTGGAAACATATTTTGTGTTTTTATAAACTAGGCTAATGGCTAAAATTATGTCCGCCCATCTTCGTCTAGTCTAGGGTGCTCGTCGGTCGTTTGTTAGTGGTCAGTTTTCCCGGGAACTGAGATTTGCTAATTGTATATTCATTGCATCAACATCACCAGTAAATGAGGGTAGTTGGCAGATTTTCTGTACTACGTGGGCATGCAGAACAATATTTTCCTCTAACCAAGCCGAGGAAGGGTTTTGATGGTAGCAATAATTAATTAGATTAAAATATTTAATACAATACATCACTTTTATTTTTCTAAAGATTTTTCAGCCAAGGGGCGCACCGGTGTTCCGGTGGGCCAGGCCAGGCCTGAAGGCCGTTATATACTAGCTAGTAGTCATATCTTAAAGTCTTAAAAGGTTTCTTGAACACCCAGGAAAATGGCTGCCCTAGTCTTTTAAACTGAACATGTAGTAATTAAATATTACACAAGGTGAATAAATAATATAATACCAATTTATTATACAGAAAAAAGTTATTGAAAAGTTTTGTAAAACTTATGGTAACATTTTTAGTTTACTTTGTAAGTTTGTTTAGTTCCCGTAACATGTGCAGTAATTGTCAAAAAAGTAAAAGTAAAATACTAATTTTAAAGTGATGTCCTCAGATACACCGTGTACAACGCACTCGAAACACGCTAACTAGGTAACATAGCTCGTTCCAGACGCACTATCGGTTATTTAGAGATTGAAGAAACTTGGCAGCAATGGATACAACTTGGCAATAATGGATACAACAGGAAGCAGGAAGAAGTAAATAGACGCATTCAGTCCTCAGATAATGCATACAAAATAATATTCATAACACACTTGTGTGTTTAAAAATGACGAACGGGCGACCTCGGATACTGCGAGAAAGGTGGTCGAACAAACACGGTGTGTTTTCGCCACGATTGCAGCGCGCCAAATGGTCAAACGCTGAACTACAGATTCGACGTAGGGAGGCATCTGAGGACATTAAAAGGAAATGGGTTTTTTGCATGAGGCAACCTGAAAAGGGAAGTTATAGAAGAATCTAATGAAATTTGTATCCGAGGACACTAAAAATGTCCTCGGATGCAAAAATGTCCTCGGATACACGGTGAAAACTCAACCCAATGTCCTCGTATACACCACCTGCCACACGCACACAGACACACAGACACATACACAGACATCACTCCGAAAACCACATTTTAGGTTCAGGGGGGCCCAAAACGGATATTTCCACCAAAAACACAAACTCGAAAATTTTGACGAATACAATACTTTCTCCATATACTATGGTATAGGGGGAGAAAGTAAAAAAAGGAAGGGCATTATGAGTGAAGATATACAAACTGGTTTCTTTGGAGTTCAAACAAGGAGTTTAAATTAAAGAAAGGCACACAGCTAAGTTCATTTAGCCATACAGAAATACTTTTTTCCCAGAAAATTATGAAAGATTTCTAAGAAAATATAATTAAAAACACTTTTAAAAATTGATAGTTGCTTAAAATGTCCTTTTATGTAGGTTTGACACCGGCAGCCGAATAGTCGAGATATACACCTGTTCGACTTGACAACACTGCCGGCAGCTAAATGTACCCATACCAAACATATATGGCAGCCAAAAGGGACCTATATACACGCTGCGCCGAATAGCCGCAATCTTGCTGCTGCCAAATAGCACCAATATTGAAACATGATCTTAAAGGAGTCATAAATTAATAAAAATTTAATACAGTGATCCGTAGAAGGTCACAATCAATTTAGCAAGTTAAAACATGGATATACTCTTCTCTAAAGGGTGGCAGCCAAATAGCTTACTTTTTGACGGCCGCCAAATAGATAGGTGTATTTATATATATATATATATATATTAATGGCACCATATATTACCATTTAACGTGTTCTGGGGACTATGATTGGTGCTCATTCGCTACTCCCGACATTGAGTCTTACCATAAGGGCCAATGCAATAGCTCATTTTTCCTACCTAAATTCGATAATAAGCTAAGGCTCACACACAAACACTAATTTTACACTGTAGGTGCAGAACAAACAGCGCGCGGTGTGCGCGCCGCTTGCATTCGGTTCTTTGGAATTGTTGAGTTCAACGAACCTCCGGCATTCAGTATTCATTTTGAAGTGAAGTTGTAAACATGTTGTAAATAATATTTCAAAATAGGCTTAATTTTGTTAGCGGTTTTTAGTAGGAACATAAAAAATTGTGTTTTCCGGAAAAAGTTTTTGAAATTGATATGGAAAAAAAACTTACAACTATTTAAAAAAAATACAAAAAATGTTTACTACGTTTTATGTAGACCATTGTTGGTTTTTTCAATTACTGGAAATGTTTTGCTTCCTGAGCCAACAAATTTTAAAATTTTACATCAATTATTTTTTTAGTAAAGTGTATGAATTCTTTGGAAATTTTCCTATAGTAAAGTTACTGAACACTTTTGGATTGGGATATTGTTACTATATTTAGGGAAGTTAAAAAAAAATCTTTGCAAAGCTCAAAAAATCCGGGTGATATAACAAGGTCACTTCCAGGGTTAACTTATTTAATAATGACAATAAAAAAAGATTTACATAATATCTTATTTGATTTACAACTTATCTTTTCCTGTTTCCAGGATGTTTTAAACTTGCTCTTCTCCCATCGGTATGAAGAAAGCAAAGGTATTATTCTTTTTATACTCTGGTCCGCCCATATATCCTACTCCGCAAATATTTCTCGCAAAGCATCTGCTTTAATTTTTTTTTAATAATCCTTTTTTCAGAAGATCTCAAAGAATGGTTTGGTTTCTGTAGGAATCTATGAATTTAATTTAATTCCCTTCTGAAAAATCCATATTTAATAACTGGAAAATTAATATCTTGAAAAACAATAATCACATTACGCTGAAAACGAAAACCCTATAACGCTCCCGTCCAAATATAAACGGCAAATATTCAAAGTGTTCGTTGAAAAAACCGACAAGGGATGGATTTTCGCACAAATATGACGAATTCAATGCGCACAAGAAGTGCGCGGGCAGCGCAATTGTTTGCGCTCCTTTATATTTCATAAATCAAATTAATACTTTCCTACGCGAGGCTAGAGCAGACAACAAGCAGTGGGTTTGCGTTAGCAATACTGTATACTGTACACACTGCGGGTAGAGGCCAGGATCTAGAACACTATACTTTTGATACACTATATTGCAACGCATATCAAATAAAGTGCCAATGCCCAGTTCGACCGAAGCTTCAGTAATGTCAGCAATATATTGATAATTTATTGTAGCTTGACATTTGCATAGGTGTTGAAAAAAGTTACTCTTAAGAGCGTATTTTAATGTAAACAAAGTGCGAAATACATTTTTTACTAAAAAAAGAGGGGTTATAACCCTCTTGGTTACGCCTATGCACTCTACACACAAAATAGTAAAGAACTATTATTATTGTGATCTAATTTACAATAGTTGCATACAATATTTGGTGTCCAAATTATTGGTCCAAGAACATGGCTAAATTTAGTGGCTATTGAAGAAGCTGCAGAAGTCTACTTGACCATAAGTAGGCCTACATGCAGAACCCGTAAGCGATGAAGACAGCTTACATTTTTCCCCTTCAAACTCTCCCCCCCCCCAAAAAAAAAAAAACAACAACAAAAAACAATAATACAGTGAACATTTCTAATGGGTGTTATTCCTAAGGTACGGGATGTATAAACAAAACATTACTTTTAAAGAATTTAAACTAATTGTCAATTTATAAAAAAATTAATACTATTTGGATAAAATTAGCATAAATACAGTAAAATGAACAACAATGGAAAATAAAATGTATCATCTCTATGGTTTTTAAAATCATTTCCATTTTAGTACCACAACTACTAGAACATAAAACATATTTGCTGCAGAAACAGATATTAAATAACTATCACTGATTTATTTTCCATTAAAAATGGGAATATTTAAAGCCATCAGACGATGTAAGTCTTTATTTGATAAAAAATCCTAATTTGAATTATGTCTGAATTATTTAGAGGCGAAGGTTTAAGTTTCAGAAAGATCTACGTCTTGAAGACAGTTCTGCTGTATTGACAATACAATTCCTATAAATTTCATACGCAGATTAATAATAATACTCAACAAAACTAGATTAAGGCCTAGATTAACTATTTATTTGTTGGTAAT
Organism: Philaenus spumarius; assembly: GCA_018207615.1. Taxonomy (NCBI): domain Eukaryota; kingdom Metazoa; phylum Arthropoda; class Insecta; order Hemiptera; family Aphrophoridae; genus Philaenus; species Philaenus spumarius. Next base: position 11,851 of record JAGFPH010006617.1, read on the forward strand.
AGATCGAAACACTAAAACGGTTACACTGAATTAAATTAGATAATTTAGATTATAGTTTGACTCAAAAAAGTAAAGTGTTTTGTGTATTTATTATTATTGTACGTATTTTTTATGTCTACAGTACATATGATATTGAGAGTGTATGAATTCAGTTGTGTTGCATAAACTTGTAAGTTTTCTTATACCGAGAAATAATACACAATAAACACGAACTGTACATCTACGTCTTATTTCGATTAAACAAACTTCCACCCCTAACCAGCTTCTTAACAGTTGTTGGCTATTTATTGATAAATAATAGGCCTATATAGAAACAATACAAAATATTAGGCCTATATAGAATTTTAAAAAATCTGTTAAAAACAGTTATTTGTTTTGTTTTGAATTATACTAGGCTATTGAATAACGATTTGAATTTATAACCTCCAGTAAATCAGGATATTACCAGAGATGATATAGATTTATTTACACTTTTTGAGGTTATGTTACACTTTAAAGGCACTTTAGGTTAGGCCTGCCTAATATTATGTCAACTTTATAATAAACATAATAACGCTTATGACTTAATGTTTTCTTTCTGCTGTTTATATTTAGGTTAGGCCTGCCTCATGCGTCAACTTTGGTATACATAGGAACGTTTATGACTTACTGATTTCTTTCTGCTGTTTATATTTAGTTAGGCCTGTCTCATTCGTCAACTTTGGTATACATAGGAACGTTTATGACTTACTGCTTTCTTTCTGCCGTTTATATTTAGTTTAGGCCTATCTCATGCGTCAACTTTGGTATACATAGGAACGTTTATGACTTACTGCTTTCTTTCTGCTGTTTATATTTAGTT
>JAGFPH010006617.1:12701-30546 GCA_018207615.1 Philaenus spumarius
GGAACGTTTATGACTTACTGCTTTCTTTCTGCTGTTTATATTTAGTTTAGGCCTGTCTAATGCGTCAACTTTGGTATACATAACAACGTTTATGACTTACTGATTTCTTTCTGCTGTTTATATTTAGTTAGGCCTGTCTCATTCGTCAACTTTGGTATACATATGAACGTTTATGACTTACTGCTTTCTTTCTGCCGTTTATATTTAGTTTAGGCCTGTCTCATGCGTCAACTTTGGTATACATAGGAACGCTTATGACTTACTGATTTCTTTCTGCTGTTTATATTTAGGTTAGGCCTGTCTCATGCGTCAACTTTAGTAAAAATAATAACGTTTATGAGTTACTGCTTTATTTCTGCTGTTTATATTTAGGTATTCCTGTCTCATGTGTCAATTGTATACATACAATAAGAAATCATCTACAATTAAATTTGTAAAACAGAAAAATGGACTGAATTATTATTTTTTTCTTTATATTATCATAGTTATAAAGTGTAGACAAAATTTTTAGCCTATTTTAAATTAGAAATCGCCCAGATAGACGAACCGGTATGGCCAGGTCCCTCTAACCATAGGTCTAACTATCTACCCTCAAACCTTTCTAATGTCCTGTTCTATTAGTTAAGGAATTTGTATCATAACAATTTAATTTTTAGTAGTTACATTTGTGTTTGTGAATTTTTCAGGCTTCCGTTTGATAAATATTATGTTGATGCCTATGTACTATATTATTATTTCCAAAAACAATTATCCCAAGTATTTACTTTTAAAATTTTGAACCAGTCTGTACGTTTACCTTGTGTCTTAGTTTAATTGGATGGAGTAGGCCATCTACTAAATTGATTTTAGTCGATTTGTATAATTGACATTCATTTACTACATTTAGTAATGGAAGAAACTACGCTAATTTGAATAAAATAACACTACTAAAGTCAAAACCCTCTGAGGATGATGACCATGTTATCGAAATGTACATAAGGGTAACGTATTAAAAATAGCTTACAATTTAGTTGTTTGTTACTGTTTTTGGTCCTTGTTTTGTAGTTCAGGGATTTTATTCACATTAGTGTGATTTTGTCACCACAGTGCTCTTTTGTTTGTTTAATAAAGAAACTGTTAAAGTGTTCGATTATTATAAGTGGTTAGAGAAAATTGCATCTTGTAAATATTAATACAAGACATTTTGAATATACATAAACAATATTTTATGTTAAACAAACTAGTACGCGCCCGCCCTTACGTATAGCCTTTCCATCCTTGATAATTTATGTTATTTGTAAAGAAGTAAATAAAACATAATTGATTGTCAATAAAGTATAATAATAGTATTTTAATTGTCTGATATCGTCTCTCGTCTAAACTTTGATAAAATGTGGAGTGGACTTTTTTTCAATCGGCGGTAATAGTAAACTATAGCATCTGAAAATAAATATAACCTCAAAACACAACCGTGCAACAGATACGAACAATATATTGTAAAACATACTTTCTAAAATGACTTAATTCGCATAAATAATTTGCTGCGGTAAATAAAATTCCTTAAAACTGTGCTCATAATTACTTGAAATTACCTTCAGGTTTTGTAGGCTTCAAATCTGAGGGAAAAACTACAAATTATTTCAAAGATAATTTCGGCACGTAGGTAAATAGTAACAGAAATATGTTTCCAATTAAAATTGGCAGCAGCTGATTGACGGCGTTCAGTGTTGGGTAATCAGCTGTTTACTAACTACAAACTTGCGTAGACTTTATTCTTAACGATTCGTCCACTAACGGCTGGTTTCATAAGTTTAAATAACTGTTAGGTTAGGTTTTTGTTTACAGGTAACTTTTTACAGGTAAACTTAATGATTTGATTTAGACAGTACATATTAGTTACCAATTTTAGCTTTAAAGTTATTTAATTGTTTAATATTTCTAAGTAGGAAACAATTAACTTGTTAAACTGCTATAATATGAGTACTATTACAAAACTGGCTGTGCTATCATTAACCGAGAATTCAATATATGTAACTAAAAAAGATGTGGAGATAGGAAGTGGTATGCGTGTTAAGCATGCAGGATCTTCCAAGTAGAAATTTTAAAGTCTACAAACCAGCATATTAAAATCTATCTAAAACATTTTTCAATTGAGTTTCCTAGTTTGGATTGAAACACTTTCTTTAGAATTTTGTGTAGGCCTAATACTGAAGATGTTCTATAAATGTTGCTTATTACAATTAAGCAATAACAAATCTAAATAGGTAAATTACAATATTAGTACTACATACTTGAGGTTGGTTCCTTCTATAGTGGACTATTTTTGTTCCAGTATTTTGTTTGGGAAAAAAGAAGCCTGAAGTCAACATCGTGGGCGGAGGAATTATATTGAACAACGGGTGCTTCAAAAAAGCCCCACGACCAGCACCAGTAGACCTATTACTAGATAATTATTGTATTCTTAAATTGTTATAACTACTACTTTACTCATAATTATTGTTTATATTTGTTGTAATTTTTACTTTGGGAAATTATTAAATTGTAATAGTTTTATGTTGCATTGATCACTGGTAAGTTGACAGGATGTTTTTCATAAGAATCTGTTGAATAAGTCATATTATTCTCATACACAATACTACATTACTTACTATAAAATACACACACACAAAAAACAAACCAATATTACTTCTAAATCATAAAGCAAGAAAAACTTAATAATGTTCTGTGATAGTTAAGAACAAAGATCTGCGTTCATAACATAAATAGGCCTGTAACTTAGTTAAAATTACACATACGTAACACACACTCACATACCATAGTAAACCACACACTCTTTCTCTTACCTATATATACACATTCTTAGCTACAAGTTAAACATAATAAAAAGAAACACAATACTATACAGAAATATTAAAAAAAAAAGAAAAGAAAATACTTCCATGCCCCTATCACATCCACAATCATTTCCCATGCATCCAAGCAAAATTACAATAATAATGTATTCCTATACCAAAACCTCTAACACAATCCATAGACGTAACCAGTGGGAGGTTTTGAGGGTTATACTCCCCCCCCCCATTGTAAAACATATTTCGCAATTTTTTTACATTAAAATACGCTCAATATATTAAAGTTAAAATTTTAAGCTACAATATATTGCTGACATTATATTTGGTCGAACTTTGCACTGACACTTTATTTGATATACGATGCAGTATAGTGTATGGCCTGGAACACACACGCAGTTTTCGTCCGCCACGGACTATTTGCCGTCGCCATCATATCAACAATGGCACGAAGGAGGGTATAAGAGCGTACCATTGGTCGGAAAAATAAGCAATCGGTTTATTTACCGCTGACGTTAGCTGTGCAGCCGCTCGCTGCCACTACAATCGACGGATTTTCCACCGTCTCCGCCGAAACAGTGGCGAACGTGACCAAATGCACGCAAATTTTTCTTATTTAACCCTATAAGCGTCAGGCCAATTACTGCTAGATATACCTCTAAGCGTCAGGCACTTTTTCACAGCTTGAACACATTATCACTTAAACTTCTATAAAATGTATCCTATTCATGTAAAGTGTACACTATTATACATTTTATTGTTCAGGAAAGTATGAAGAAGATCTCTGTGTAGATAAAATATTTTAAAAATTTTGTCTCTAACTTATTTTGCATTTTGAACGGAAAACAAATTAAATCGGTAAACAAAGTTTCAAATGTAGGGCTCTTGGAAAAATAGGGAAAAAAATTAAATTATAAATCCAAATCGTACAAAATGTAGAAAAAACATTTATTTTCAAAAAACAATTCAAAAAACTTACTTTCTAAAAAAAACATTGTTTTGGGGTAAAATAACAAAAATGAGCAATTTGCAAAAAATTACCTGTATATATTGAAAACTCTATATAATGTAGCCTATTCAAGTAAAGTGTATACTATTATATATTTTCTTGTTTAGAAAAGTATGGTTAGCATTGCTATACAGAATAAATATTTTTTTTAATTTTCTGAAACTTTTTTGCTTTGCAAACAGTAAAATAAATAAATGTTTAAACCAAATTTTCAAAAGTAAAGGTTTTGGAAAAATAATAAAAATAATTTAATTATAAATACAAAATATGCAGGTCTCAATCTATGCAATCACATAACTAACTTGTTTGTCAGACAATATTTTGTCTATGATAAGGTAAGAGAAAAACTCCGTTTATTTTTTGCTGTCACGAAACAGACTAACGCTTTTGTCATGTTTTGAACTTTTGTGTATTTTTTGCGAGATAGTTATATAAGAGATAGTGTAATAAACAATATACCAAATTAATCGTCAGAATGTCCTGATTACAATGATATGTAATATGATATACTTACTATTATTTATGATTCACCAATTTTGATTTAAATGCATCAACGAGAATTCTCGTTGCCTGACACTTGGATGCCGGTATGTAGCCGAACGCAATCGACGAGAATTCTCGTTGCCTGACGCTTATAGGATTAAGTATTTTTTTTTAACACGTGCAGAAATTATTCAGCCTACACATTAGGAAACACAGTGTAGAATGCTCAAAAATCTTCTCTTCTTTTATTTATTGATTGGATGAACCCAAATAAGTATATTTTTTGCTTCCTTTTCAATCGGCGACGGAATAAGAATAAAGCGAAAGTTGCTCTCTGTTCATATCAATAAAACATAAAAAAAAATATTACATAACACACTTCGCAATTGATGAACTAGACACTTTAGTTTAATGAATCCCAATGATAATTTTAGACGGCGTCGGAAATTTAAGCGCGTGTACACTTTAAAATTTATGAGCGGTAACTAATCCGCAGCTGACGAAAAAACGCCGTGTGTGTTCCAGGCCTATGGGGTTAGTGGTGGCGCACTTAAAGATTTGGCGGGAGATGAGTCATGGTTGTTATTCTAAATTATTCTAAAATTTTAAGGAATCACAATTAGAAGTGGAAAAGTATTCATACCTATATCATTTTAAAGTACTTTTGGGAAGCCTAAAACGAGTTATGGTCGTCCTGGTTACGCCTATGACAAAATCCATGCCCAGAAGCCAGCTTTTTAAAAGAGTTAAATATTTCTTTAGGTTTGTGCAGACTTTAATATTTTCTGAAATTTGTTGTATATTCTAGTTGCAACTACAGAGTAAAATTTGGATATATTGTTGATTTTGCTCTTGGCACGAAAACTTCGTTACTATGTCCAAACAAGTAATAATTTCTGTAGTGCAGATCTGAAAACCGCCCACTCCTAATATAAAAAATTTGCATAACCTTACATATATATATATATATATATATATATATAATTATATAAAGATCTAAGAGGTAATATTGATAGTTGTCGAAACAATGGCAGTGATGAAACCTTTATCCTTTTATGCATGATCAGTCTTATAAACCTTTTTTATTATAACGTGGGAAAGTTTATCCTACAGACGGTTAGCATGCGTTATAAAAAAATTACATACATGCAGTCGTAAGTGTATTTAGCGTTATAAGAGAAAAAAAAGATTTGTTTAATTTAATGTCAAAATCGTTGACCATTTTAAATGTTTAATGTCGATTAACTCGGTAGTGCTTCAAAAAGCGTTATACAGGGTGGTTATAAATTATCTGACTCATTTCATGATGAAATAATTAAATAACCAAGCTACGTAAAAACATGGGAATTGTTTTACTTTATATATATAATAGGGCCTAGTGAAAGTATAGTGATCTAAAAAAAATCGATGTTGCGATGTTTGTGGAAATACCCGTTTTAGGACCCCATTAGTCCAAAAAAGTGTCTTTTTACAAAATGTCTGTGTTTATGTCTGAATGTATACAAAGCTAGAGAGAAAACTATTCGATCGATTTCGAACAAATTTGAACCAAAAATTTCAATAGACGCACGAAAAAGGGTTTTGTCAAATTTTGAAAACGGACCCCGTTTTGGCCAAATAAATCCCATAATAATTAGTTATATTTTTTTTATAAAAAAAGGCTCTAAAAATTTGATAAAATTTGGCTTATTTGTAGCCCTTAATGTAGCCTACCATATGCAAAAATTGCATCTTTCAAAAAATATTTTTTTTTCTAATAATAATAATATTTATTAGTTACTCTCCTAATATAGGCATAAAATTTGCGTGCGACTCAGGCAATTCATTGTTTATTTGAAAATTCTCGTAATACGAGGGTTGGCGTGCAGCGCACTGTGCGTCTGCTTCTCAAACTGTTCAGTGTCAAGCTCACATGTATGTCCTTAGCAGTGAACGTGTTAATAATTGAAATATGTTTGTGAGAAAGTATGTGCTGATTTCTGGTACCGTTTGTTATTAAATAGCAAATTTAAAACAGTTTTTATTATAAGAATGGACAAAACTAAAACATTTCCAAGAGCTCTCCGCGGTTTGCACGCAAAGTTTGTAGTCTGAATTCCACCACACGCCAGGTGTTTCTGATCATTGAAGGAGTTATGCTTCCAATAATCTGTCTTAAGTTCCTCAATGTTTTGAACCTTCTTGGCGAACACTCTGTCCTTGATATAACCCCAAAGAAAAAAGTCCAACTGTAATGTATGGATTGGACCATCTCGTCCAACGACCTAAACGGTATTAACGACCATGTGTCATTTAGATAATCGCGGTCTATCTTACCCCAATGTGAAGGAGCACCATCTTGCTGCCAGTAATCATTTTTTTGTCTTTGCGGTATTGCATACAGTTCGAGCATGTCGAGGAATACCTCTTTAGTGGCTGACGGTTCAGTAAAAAAAATAGTTCTATCACTTCATCTATAGCCAATTTACACCAAACATTTATTTTAGAAGTGTCTCTTTCTTTTTCCCGAACACTTTGGAGGATTTTTAGTACCCCAAATTCTACATTTATGTCGACTTAAATAACCAGAAACATGGAAGGTTGCTTCATCAGACAAAATTACCTTCTTTGTCAAGTATGCTGACAGCAGAATCGTAAGGTAGAGGTGTATAGTTAGGTTTAATTTCATGTAGTAATTGAATTTTGTATGCATGGAGCTCAACTTGATCGTGGCAATCCTAATTCCAAACTTGCACGCCGAGTGGACTTACCAGAGCTCCTCGTAAACAATTCTCTTACTTTATCAACAACAGCTTCTGAAACTGGAGGTCTACCAGCATGGGAACCCATATGATTTTTTCTAGGGGGGGGGCTTGACTGGGGTATGGGGCTGTCACTGAACACTATGAGAAGCGGCCGATGTACAGTGCATTGCACGCCAGCACACGTATTGTGAGTATTTTCAATACACAATGCATTTCTTACTTCGCACGCCAATTTTAAGCCTTTCTGCTATTTTCGTACATGTGCGTCCGCTTTAATATTAGTGATTATTACGTAGAAAGGTTCAACAATAAAAAATAATGTAATTTCTACTCAGTTAGACTATAAATATAAACAATAAAAGGTCAGCTCCTAGTATATGAAATACGAAATTTGCGTAGCAGTGAACCTTTTAAGGAGTACACTCCTTTCCTTCGGCAAAATGAGTCTAGGAATATTTTTGACCTCACCAAGAAAACTATTTGGGAAGCCAATTTAGCTGTTCAGGTGAAATATTAACCATAGGGCATTGAGTCTGTACATTTACACCGTCAGTGAATACACAAAGACCTATAACACTCCTAGAGGCCGCACCAAATAGTGACCCAACAGCTCATGCTTGACTCTTGTAAAAAATAAAATAAGTATATGTATAATCAAACGGCAAACAACATTTAAAACACATTTTAGTGCTAATCTCTTTAAAGTAAAATACCTGACGATAATTAATAATATACATATTATTATTTTCTTTTTCCTGGGAGTTAGGGGGGGGGGGGCGTGGCGCCCCTTCTGCCCGTAGGTATTGGTGCCCATTTCTACCAGCACATTTTCTATGTTAGACACTTTCCGTAAGTTCACATTGTCTATACCAACGTTTTATAGAATTGTTACTCGGGGGATTGCGGTGGTACTCTAAACGAAACCTACTTCGAATTAAAGATCTGCTTTCGTGAAACCAAAGAACACACTTTGCTTTTTCTTGCGCATTAGCCATTTTGATACTGAGGTTAGTTTTCTGTTTGTTTACACAACTGTTATTAACAGCTGGTGAAGATTCATTGTTGACCAGCTGACTATACCACAGCAGGAGCCGCTAAGAAGAAAACATACTTTACACTCACAGTTAGGCTGAGATTTAACTGACTTATCATAGCCATTAAATTTAGCTACTAACATTTGTATAATTATTATTTATCAGTTAATAGTAATACTGTTTTAAATTTGCTATTTAAAACAATGCTCATGTTTTTGCGTTGCTTGGTTATTTATTTATTTAATCTTAAAATGTGTCCATTAATTTATAACCACCATGTACACAAGAAACTACAGAGAAACTTCGTTCAGAGTCTGGTTTTTCTACCTCTAAAACTTGTAAAAACAAATCAAATTATCTTATCACAATACCTCTCCAGCTAATAAAGTTTTCTTTAATTTCAGCCGACCCTATGTTGACTAACGACGACTGGAACGCTGTACATGTCCCAGCTAACTTCTGTAAGTTGTGAATTTTATTACGTCATAATTATTTTTATATTAATCATTAACTCTCATTCGGTAACTATCTTTCTGCAATGCTATGTCATTACATTAAAACTTTTTTTTTAGAATTATATAATGTGCATAATATTATATATACTTGATGTAGGGTTCTGCAACTTAAAACGAAAAGTGTGAAGAGTTTAACAATTCAGTTTATTTGTTTAGGGGTCGTTATGACGTTTCCACTCGTTAGCAATTTGCTACAAAATTGGTAACTATTGTTTTTCCGTCAGTGTGTCTATATGTTGAAGGCATTTCAGTAAAATTCGTCATAGAAATAATGTTTGAATATTGGGGCCCAGGTTTTGTAACTGTAAACTACATATGTTGTGTGTACCGAGGCGTAGTATGAAAGGGATTTGTTCATGAATATCAAAACTGTTTTTTTGTGATGTGCAATTTTTGAAATATTGTAAAAATGTTGTTCAAACAAAATGTGTACCTCTAGTTCCGAAAGCAGTTTAACATTGTTGTTAGAGGTGATTGGATATTTTTAAACACAAACAGTTACCAATGAATACTTAAAAGTTAAGTAGCGCAGGTCCTGTATACTAAGTTCTAATCGATTTTTCTAACTTGAAGTTGTAGTACAGCAATTGACCGATAGGAAGCGCTGGCAAACCATTTAACTTGCAGTGAAGTGTAAGAGAGCGCTATATACAATGTTTTCTTTAACTCTCTTTCTGGTACGTGGCGACCAGATAAAGCAAGAGCGACACTTAGTATGCCGCAATTTAAAAAAATTCAAAACTATATTCAAACTATTAAAAAGTAGTTTGGACGACTTTTATTGTTTAGACCCTTTTATTCGGTGGAAGAGTTTATCAGATGAGAGTATAATCATTGTATTTGGATAACCTAATAGAACTCCGATCCAATGCAATATTTTGTTCCACTGGAAATTCGACTTTTTTGGCGCTATCTATTGGGGAAAAGAAGGAAGCTGTTTGAAACACCAATGCTACCAATGCTTTCTCCCTAGCGCTACCTCGCGGAGCGATCATGTACTATTTTCGCGACAACCTTATTTCCGGCACACAGCCCCCGTAGGATGCAAGATCTATTTATTATTCATGATCTATGGTATAATTGAGGTATTCCTGTGTGTAATTTTATCATCTGATTTTGAAGATAATCTTTTGCAATTTGCAGGAAATCATTTGTGTACATCTAAATTATAATTCGTAGGTGACAAAAACTGTAAAACTATAAATTTGCATTAAAGATATTTGCTTATAAACAAGAAAAAAAACGTGAATTCCAGTCGAGTCACTTGATAGCAGTAAAATTCTGCAAATTTAAATGTCGTACAAATATGGCGGAAATTAAAAATAAGACCGGCATTAATAAAAATTATTATTAGTTCAAAGTATTAAAATTATTTTATCTTAGAAGTGGGCAGAATGTATCTGATGAGAAGAGACTGCGGTCTAAATATAACAGATATTTGCCTCGTACTTTCAAAGAAGCTTTTGTGAAATTTTATTTGCATTCTGTACCAAATATTTTTAATAGGATTCCCGCATTTTAAAAAAACCTGAAATCTAAGAAAAAATTTGTAACGCAACTAAAAACCTGGATATTTTCTCTGGATAATGCGGAGTGTTTTTTTAAAGTGCTTGTTTGATGTTGGTAAATCTTTGTCATTCGTCGAGCCTTGCTGCTGGTGTTAGTTTTTTAGTTAGGAGGATCATTTTACATCAATTTCTACAGGTTATACTGTAAAAAAATTCGCGAATTTGTTGAAATTTTAGTGTATATTTCTGTTTTAATTCATAATGCATTTCATAAACTCCGCCTTTTAATTTTATGTAATAGCCTTTTGTTTTTTTAATTATAGTCATTGTTAGCACATTAGGAGTTTGATTTGGTTCTTTTGTTGGAGAGTCCGAAACAGGCTTATCCTATAGGGTTTTCTACATTTATTAGGGATTATTGTATTATTTATTTTTAGTTTTGTAAGTTTAGTTTGATTTTGTTGATAGATACTGAGTTGTACTGCATTGTATTATATTGTTATCTCTGTAAAAAACGAAAGTGTATACAAGTCATATTCTAGTCGCACTCTAGCACATTACCAATGTAATATCACAGGCCAGCCTTCTCAAGATTGGCTCCGTTCACTGGATTCGATGATTTTACTCGAGTGGTATTGCACACCCTTAACACGTTCACTGCTAAGGACGCACATGTGAGCTTGATACTGGACACTATGAGAGACGCACAGTGCATTGCACGCCAACCCCCGTATTGGGAATACACAATGCATTGCATTTTTTGTTAGAGTAAAGTATTTTTGTAGAACCTTTATAGTTTTCATATTTAATTGATCAGATGAAATATTTAATTGATCAGCAAGGTCATAAGAAAGTAAGGCTGTAACCTACTGCATCCATGTGTATTGTACGTTGTAGTTTCATCAAGTAAATCTAAATATAGTATGCATGCAATATACAATGATGTAAAATATGTTGTTGGATCCTCTGTTGTGCTATCTATTATATAATTTAATTTGCACTTTGTAAACTTATTATTAATATTTACTACTAAATTTCGGGATTTTGAGGGGCGTTATGACCTCCTAACACCCTCCCCCAACCCCCGGTCTACCGCCTTGTTTATCCCTATTACCAATGTTTGTAACCAGAACTATTTACGCTTGTATTAGTCAGATGGTTAACTCAACATATTCAGTGCCAAAGTGAAAGTCCGCTGTAAAGAACAAACATTAAACGCTATTCTGGGTTTTTTATTAGCGAATTTCCATAAGAAAAATGAGCTATTTCAGTGACCCTTATAGTAAGACCTAAGGTCGGGAGTAATAAATGTGTTCCAATCCTGGTCCCCAGAACACGTTTTGCGGTTTCATTTAAAAAAATATATATTATATGTACGTATATATGTGTTCGCATTCTAGCGGTCGCATTTTATCTCCGTTTTGATCCAAATTTGGTACACACGTTGGTTGTCTACGTCGCTCGAAAAAAAACCCAACAACTGGAAGTAACATTTTTGAGATTTTTCGTACGAGAATGAATTATTTTTAGAGTTTTATCTAACAAAAAATTCATGTAGGATATTATTCTGCAAATTTTGTTTTTTTACACAACCGCATAGCTCGCTTGGTTACCCAAAATCGATCAAAATTAAATACCATAAAAGTATCCGGTTCAAATCCACGTGGGGGTTTATAGAGGGGGCATCTTCTGATCCATGGCCGACGGCCGAGTTGTTACCCTTCGAGCGAAGCAGTCTATAACCCAAAATCGAGGTTTCAACTTATAAAGGGAGTTTTCTGCTGCGAGTGGAACGAAGGATTGCTTGAGTTGAAGCTGGAGGCTTAGGTGAAAACAAATTCAACTCATATACTGCATACACATAGGCAGCTATTCAGCTCCTTCATGAGTAGATAAATTTACAAAACAGTTGTTTGAAACCCTAAAACATGTAGGCCTAAACTTAAATTTGGAAATTCGCTCAACTCGCGTCAGCGGTTCAGCTGGGTGGTCGAATTATTGTAATTTTTAGTTACAACGGTTTTTTTTTAAACTTATTTTTTTAGGAGGACAGACACAACTTTACTCTTATCACTTTTCCTAATCTGTTTTTATTGTTTCAGCGAGGAAGAAGAAAGTGCGTTTTGCCCAAGATCGAAGCACTGTACCAGGTAAAATATAAACAATATCTTAAGATTCGTTTTTATGTGATATAAAGTCATGACTTTTGGTGCTGTGTCGATAAATGTCACGACATTTTTCAAAATAAAAACTAAGTCTAACCATTACGGCTATTTATTGTAACGCTACCTAATGTCGACTTTATTGGTTTTTTTTCCAGCTAGTGTAAAGTAGATGTCATATGGTGGACCTTCATACAAACTAATTTGTTATGACATTTTCTATTTGTTACTATTTAACTTAGGCTGATGTTATTACAAGACGTTAAATTTCATGCGAAGCAGCAGCTTTGGACTATAGGTTAATACAGAAAATGTATATTCAAATAAAATTAATCTGCAGTATAGTAAACAACCACCCTGAAAATTGATTGCAAATACATTGGTATAAATTTGGGCTTCAACGACTAAAGTAATTTGTCAAGTGTACAAAAATATTGAAATTGTTCTATCATGAAAATAAGAGCGTATAAAATAAAATGCAACAGTGATCGTTATCAATAAATTTAAACATCAAACACACATTTTTTAAAAACAAAAATTATTAAAATCAATTCTTATGAGTTTGTATTTTTCCACAGCTAGCTCACTCTTGTTTTTCACCATCCCTGCCATCGCGAAACCAACACCATTCTGCAACATCAACTTCGCAGCTTACGATGATGCCAGGGTGGTTGCAAGGAAAACTATCCCCCGTTGGATGGGAGATGTGATGCTGGGTCCAAGCTTGAACTGGTTCGAGCGGTAAGTGTTTGAGAGGAATGTATTTTGTAAAGTAGTTTTACTTATAGCAATGCATACTTAACATAAGAAGCGAAACCTTATGCACTAAAAGGGAACACTAGTTGGTAGTTTACCGAGAATTCTGTCCGAGTGCCACCAGTCTTTTTGCGGGCTGCCGAACGGCGAATATATCTGTCTCTCTCGCCAAAACACACAAACAATTTTCTCTTTGATTCCCAAACGACCCAACCCCAGTTGACAAATATCGTAGTGTCAAGATTCTGTTGGATTTTACCCCATAAGACCTAAATAGGCCGACGGATATAATTTAAGTTAAAAAAATGAAGTAATTCCGACTGCTCCGCTTTGCATTTAACAAAGCTCTAATTGTTCAAAGATCTAATATTGTGTTAGGCAGCAATATTGAAATTGTCCATATTAATTTAAACAGCTGCACATAAAGATTACAGTGTCGGAAAACTGACTTTCAATATTCACAACTTGTTTTACACCAGTGAAAGTGACGGGGTATGGTGTAGTGGGTCCACGTTCCAAAGTCCAAATTGGGGAGACATGTAAAGTCCGAGACTGGAAAAAAGTACAGTCTATCGCGTTGACACTAGCGAAACCTGTTGGCTTCTCGGTGAAGTAGGCTTTATCGGTGAGTCATAAGCGTTGCCCTCAAAATCACTACGGTTTCGCTTCTTATAAGTGTTAAGTATTCATTGCTTATAGTCTTTTCGTTTCCGCATGGCACCTAAGTGATTATGAGACCCTTACACGCACAAGCACACCAATGCAGGTGCCTGCGTCCGTCCCACCCGGCAGGTACATGACTCATACTCTGGGGCTCTCAGTGTGAAATTGCTACTTCTTTAAAATATACAATTTAATTACTGACATGAGTATATTTTTAAACTTAGGGCAATTCCAAGAAAAAATGACACCAAACACGGAATGATTATGATAATCTATAATATTATATTAAAATATAACGGTGTCTGTCTGTGTGTGTGTTAGTAAATCACATAAAAACTACTAGATTGATTTGAATGAAATTTGGCACACATATAGATCATGACCTGGAAAGAAAATAGGATAGAATTCATTTACATTTATGGGTAGAAACAACCCCTAAAACAAAAAATATTAAACACGTAAAAATCACTGGATGGATTTAAATGAGATTTGGCACACATATAGACCATGACCTGAAATGAGACATAGGCTAGAATTCATTTAGATTTAAGGCTTGAAACAAAACCTAAAACAATAAATATTTATTATTATTCTTCCATTAAGACTAGAGATATGGAAATTTGTACATTTATTTCTCATAAGATATATATAAAAAGTAAACCATATTTGTATTTTTAGTGTACTACTAAGGGGTGAAAAAGTAACAACATCTAAAACAATACAAATTAATTATTACACTTCCCACAGAGCTAGAGAGCTGGAAATTGGTACATTTATTTCTTACAATACATATATGCTATGCAAGCCATATTTGCATTTTATAGCGTGCAGCTAAGTGGTGATAATGTAGTAACAACACCTAAAACAATAAACATTTATTACTATGCGGCGAATCTTTGGACCGTGTGTGAAGCCTCGGGTACCTGCTCGTATAGTATAGATGTGCAACATGCATAGTAGTATTACATATTTAATATACCGGTTACCCTTAATTATTTTTAATACATTTTAACATCAGAGGGTGTTACATATTGTTGATTTATTTTTACTTTTATTTTTAGTGTAGTCACACAGACATAGCATGTATAAATCAAAATGTAATCTTAAACAGCTGCGTTAATAAGCATAATTTTTAACCACACAGTTTATAAATGTAAGTGCGGGGAAGTAGTTGAATGATTTTTAGTTTTCTTAAGACGTTACTCTTAAAATAGTATGTAATTTCTTGTTCAGATTAAAAATACGGCATTACATTTAGATCAACTGAAATTCACGAAGCTCGCACCTATATAAAAGTATGTGATTACCTTCAGTTTTAGTGTGCAAACCTAATCTAAGTAGGTACATCTACCCGACTGGAAGTAACCTCAATGGTCGTCCTTCGGTCTGAAAATATCCACCAGATCACCAAGCTTGCATTTTTTTGTATATACATTTTTATTACTTTGTTGGGAGATTAAAATCCAGTGTTTTTAGAAGAAATAGATACTCCACAAGATTCAACCTTCATCGTTGTAGAAGAATAGCGATACAAAATCAACTACTTTGCTTGGAAAACCGAAATAAGCATTATCAACTTGCTCGATCATTTAAAGATAACAGCAAGGCGTTCGTAACGAGGACAGAATTAAATGTGGAAAACAAACAAAATAAGAAACTAGACGAAAGGCTGTAAGTACGAGGAAAATGGTGACATATGACTTGTTTAAAACAGTATCCTACTTCCACAAAGTTTGAGCAGTTTCATGATCACAGAGTTTGAAGATTTACGTAGATTTAAAAATAAGTTACACACTAAAAATCGTAAATTTTAAGAAGGTGAGACAATTGCCAATAATATAAATACTGTTGACGATAAACATGACAAAATTATATTTTTGATCCCGTTTTGCAATTAAGAGTTTGATAACAACTCTGTTAACAGTTATTACATACACTCGATGGTTTTATGTCTTACTCGTTTCGTCCACCTACACCCGCGGCGAAGCAAATGCAAACAGAATATTGTATACCTAGATCCTGATGCATGCGCAGTAAAGTTTTGGCGTAAACGAAAGGAATATTTTATTATTAATAGAGATATTATTGGATGATTTCGATTTACTGATTGAGTAATTGTGCCGCCAAGGTACCCTTTCTATTGGTCTTATGTGTTCGCTGGGTCATGTTTAGTAACAAATATATTATTTAAGTTTTTAACAAACATTTAATAATTTTTGGTTACTTTCTTTACAGGAGGGCAACCCTCTAAACAATGGCTCGGCTTCGGCCTTTTGGCCAGGAGGAGCGTAAGTATTATTCCAGCTAACAACAAACTATTTAAGTTAGGTAAAATGAATGAGTTCTTCATTCCTTGAGTATCTACTATGAACTGTTTTATTAATCAGTTACAATAATGCAGTCTCTAGCCTGTAGGACATTACCAGTAAGACTTGTAGCTATTATATATTTACATAACTTATATCTATTACACTCCCCATTTCGACATAATTTAAAAACATAAAATTATCTTCATATATATAACATAAGTAAAAACATATTTCATTTAGAAACTAAAAAGAATCACTGACCAATTTAAACTAATTTTAATCAAAATATTTTCATACAATAACATAGTTTTTACGTCTATAAACAAAATTAACAATATTCAAGCCTATCCGGCTTTTTACTATTCTGCCATATCTGGCAGTCATTTTATCACTATCTTCTTTTGTTTATTACCAGTTGATCAGGATAACAATCTAAATTTGAATTAACAGTTTCCTTAAATCTATTATTACATCATCAAAATATGTGGTTTTTATGTTAGGGTTGTTAATTTACATTTTAGAATAATCTTTGATAATATATTTTCTATTTCTTTAAATTTGTCTACCATTTGTTAAGCTTATGATATATGACCGAGGTTTTGTATACACAGCTGCGATCCATTTATTGTTCATTTTTACAATAACATTGTCATTAACATGGAATGGATGTAACAACTTCTATTTTTATCAAAATTATAATTTTTTTTTGCTCCCAAATGGAAGTGAATTTGTCAGCCGCGGACGAGGGGAAGCGGCCCAAAATCGTAGGCCGCAAGGTCGAAGTGCCAGCTTGCAAAACGAGTTTGTTCGCAACGAAGCAGCGCGTTAGCCCGGGTCGAAGGCAGAGTTGCAAACAAATTCTAGTTGTATATTTCGTTCACGCAGGCGGATATTTAACGTCTTCGTGAGTAGACTGATTTCCCAAATAGTTGCAGCCTAAAACGCGTAAATTAAATTTTGTAAATTCGCCCAACTAACGTCAGCAGTTCAGCTGCGCGTTCAAATTATTTGCTTTTTAATATGAAATTACAAATCGATTTACTTGAAATTTATAAATTATTATATAGCTTGTAAATAAAATAAGAGTGCAATTTTTTATATGCACGAACGGAATATTTAAATCAAACGAAAAATTTAAAATCGGTAACGGTAAAGCAATTTTCCTTTTTTTTGTAAAGCAAAGCTTGTTCCACTCTGTAGTCATTTTAACTAATTACAGTTTTACTGTTGAACATAAGTAAAAAGTCACCCTACGTTTTCAGTACTTTTGTTCGTTCCGAGCTTACAAAAAATTACATTTGAAGTGCAAACGCAGCAATTATAAAAGTTTTGTTTTTTATTTCAGCACCGCTAGGGTAATATACCCCCAGGCTCCACCATCATCTGAGAGCAATTACGGGTCCCTAGATAAGAACACAATCTAACTTTAAGAAATAACAAAAATCTTTGAAATATTACCTTATTGATTCAAACTTGTGTTTTTATATGCAATTTTCAAATAAGTTAACGGATAAAAATGTGTTCCTGGTTATATCACACGTTTAAAAAAGTCAGCTTAATCCAAATTACATTTAATGTGCAAACGCAGAAATTATAAAAGTTTTGTTTTTTATTTCAGCACCGCTTGGGTAATATACCCCCAGGCTCCACCATCATCAGAGAGCGAATAAGGGTCCCTAGGTAAGAACACATGCTATCTTTAAGAAATAACAAAAATTTTAAGATATTAGGCCTACATTATTGATTTAATCTTGTGTTTTTATATCCAATTTTTAAATTTGTTAATGGATAAAATGTTTTTCCTGGTTATATCACATGTTTTTACAAATCAGCTTAA
>JAGFPH010006617.1:30556-47263 GCA_018207615.1 Philaenus spumarius
AAATATTACCTTATTGATTTAAACTTGTGTTTTTATATGCAATTTTTAAATTAGTTAACGTATAAAAATGTTTTTTACTGGTTATACCAAAATTTTAACAAATAAGATATCCATAAATATGCGAAATACAAATTAATCTTCTCCCTTATTTGTGACACTCCTTGTATACACATAATTTTACGAATCATTTTCCTCCTAATCCACTCTCGACTTAATAGGTTCATCTAATTCCGCGTAGTCTTCAGTTTCCTCGCTGTTTGACTCCACAACTGCTTCGATGAATTTACATGGCAATAGGTCCTCTCCTTTGTACTGTATTATATACCTGGAATGCTAGCGCAGTGGAGTTTTGGAAGCAAAAAACTGTCCTTCCCCCTATGCTTGTAGGTCAACTTCAACAACTGTGCGATTTCTGCAGCAAAATATTTGAATGCGCGCACTCATTAACACGCTCCTCCATCGCACAGGCATCATCCGATTGTAATATTAAACTTACATATTTCTTATCTAGAAGAATTGAGGATTCCAATGGCTTGAATCCAATTTGACTATGTTTCTGAAATCTCACGCAACTTTTTGCGTAGACACAAGTCAGAGCGTGATGAGGTTGTACATTGGTGAGAGTTTTAACGTTTTTTTTTCAATACTTTTAGTATAATTTGAAAATTTATAAACTTTGATTGCTCATTTTTTAAATCTGATAGACAGAAAGGAAATCATATTATTTTTTGAAAACTTAACACTTTTTAAGATAATTAACAATTTCAAATAATTAATAATTTTGAAAATTTTTAAAATTTCTTATAAATTCTAGGAAATTTAAAACCACATTAAATTTTTTTGTCAAAGCTAAAGACTTTAAAGACTTTACTTTTTTATGAATTGAACAAATGGAATATGGTCAATTTTTATATTGATTATTTAAAATTTGATACAATTAGATTATATACGCGCTTAAAATGGCATACAAATGTGTAATGTATAATGCGAGAAAATATATTAAATATAATCTTCTGCAGATTGACTGATATACTTAAATTACTTAAAATTTTTAGGAGTTAAGACTAATTTATTATTTGAATAGTTAAGCATGCAATTTTAAAATATTATATAACATTTTATGACAATATATTGACTTGTGTAATTTGTTGATCCGTATTTTCCTCGAATATTAATACTGATCAAAATATAAATCGGTCATAGAAGTTATCACTTCCAACGTGTGGTCTTAAGCACCCCCAAAGTTTTATTTGTATAATTTTTTTTTAATTTAGCAATGTTTCAAGTAGCAAACGTTTCATGCAAAAAAAAAAAAACTTGAACTTCGTATTTTTGTAATATCAACATTTTGGTTTATTATATTATAAAACATCTTTTAATCAAAATTGTGTTTCTTAAACATCCTAAACCTAAACAAAATATAAGAAATAAAAATAAAATTTAAATTATCTGAAAATAAAATATTTTAAATGGATTATAATAGTTATCCGCGCGACCACTCGTGTGACTACATTTCACTACTCCAGTGTTAATTTAGGCGACTTTACCATGTAAGATAATATATAATGATTCTAGGTTCCAAAATGACTTTGGTAAAGTTCCAAGATGCATTCACCGACTTTAATAGATTATGTAAGACAAGTCTTTCTATTTGTAATATTTTATGAACACTTTCAAAACTTGGGGGCTTCAACCAGACCCCAATAAAGACTCAAAATGGAAAAGTAGATAGAAAAACTACAGAATATTTTGCATTATATTATCAGTATCTAAGAAGATTTTTAAAAAGATCAGGTTCTACAGTATCATAACTCTGAGGTATCCATTCCTCAAAATTGGATTAAATTAAATTTAGCAAACTAATTATATAATTACCATAACAACTAACTCTAAATGAATACTCTAATGTTTTAACCCATTCAGTCACGCAATATGAAATAATGAAAAGAAATTTTTAAAATAGGTATCCTTAATAAACACATTGTTCTATATATTTTGGTAATTTAAAAAAAAAAATAGGATTACCCTTACCAGTGTGGAACTAGAACTTAATGGAAAACACATTACTTAGTATTAATTATAACGCTAATGAAATAATTTGAACAGTTGTATCTAATTTAAAAATATAGAATATATATAGAAAATATACATTCAATTGCACTATGGTGCTTACACTTACATTATTCTTACATGTCCTAATACCGGTAATGAAATTTTCCGTACATATGCTTTATATAGAATTTTTTTAATCATGGACTAGTTTATTATTTCTTGTGAAAATTAACAAAACTATTATTATTTTACTAATACACAATGCTACTTTACACTTCATGAGTCTTACACAAGACAGGACATGAGTCTAAAGTCTAAACTACCTCTAATCATCAGTCACAATGTCCTTTATAGGACGATATTTTAATATAATTTATATAATACATATTACATTTGTATGATTTATAAACTAGATTGTTGTAAAAATACACTCTTTCTATTGAGTAAAAAAAAATATTTAGGTTATATGTAATAGATAATAGAGATAAAATTGTAAAATTTACAGGATTTAAAAAGTTTAATTTAAAAAAAAAACTGTAAATTGGCATAACAGCTGTTTTTTTCATTAATCTTATATCTGTGGTTTAAGGGTAGGAGGGCGGAAGTAAAGCAAACTCTTCTGTTTGGCTGACTCGCTTCTGTGACTAGATATCTGGTCTCCGGATGGGGCTGGTTTGGATAATTTCACTAAAGTATTTATATATGTATATATATATTTAATACTTACCATGTTAAAACTTTAGTATCTTAGGAATGCAACCATAAGACTGTAACCATGGATATTTAATAAGATATTTATATAAAAAATGTTATTTGTGTCGAACTAGATATAGGACGAGGTTTCTGAAAGGGTTTTATAATTATTTATAGAACATTAAACACTTATTGAAAATTTATTTAAATTGAGAGCAACACCTTTTAGCCATATGAAATTTGAAGCTACAGAATGTATTCCTTTATTAAATAGACAACACTTATTATTATTATTTTGTATGCATAAACTAGTATTTGATTTCTTTTGATTAATTTCTTAGCCTCCGAGATCTGACTTACAATAATGAATACTTTAATCTACTTACATAATTTTCCTTATAACAATCCCTCTCAACATTTTCATAAGACACTTTAATTTGTATCTTTAATAACAACTCCACCACACTTCACTGATTCCAATGGATGTACCTTTTTGTTTGTGCCTCGTTCCTTTTCATGTAAGTCCTAATAATATTGAAGACAGACTTACCTCCGTTCAGTCACCTTTTCAGATTTTTCTTTCCATTGTTCATCTAGTTCCTTGTGATGGGTTGATTTGAATTTTTGGTTGTTCTTATTGGTTGCTTGATATTTGCAGACCTTTTTAAAGACTTGGACGATTTTCACACGTATACCACTGTATACTGCTTGTGGTGCAGTGTTTGCAGTTCAATGCCATAACGTTTAGTTTTTGAAATTCGACACTTTATATGAGTTGTTACATCCTGTTTACTAACTAAGCTTGGTTGTTTGATTAAATGTTTTATTTTAATGAATTAATTTGGTTTCAAATATTTGGGATGTAGGTGTTCACTAATATCGTTTACAATGTTTTGTATGGTCAGGCGTAGATTTAAGATATATGCATTTTTAATAAACTAATAACTCAATGGAAATTAAATAAGCAGCTTTCACTAGACTAAAACATTAAGGTATAGAATTTATTGTAATCTATCGGATTGCCTTATGTGTACGTAAATGGTTCTAAATACCTTGTGTGTTTCAACAATCATTGTGTCTGTTCAATAAAAAATAAACAAATGCTTTTAGCATTTAGTCTTAGCTTTAGCTTTCACTATTAAGTCATAATTTTGCTGTTTTATTTATTCATAATTTTAACTTCTCCCTAGATACAATAGTAACTTCTTCGGTTATCCACTTTTTGTTGGTTTGATTAAGTTTCATTTTAATTTGTTTCTTTTTAAAGTACAAGAAATACTAATAAAAAACATAAAAGTTAAAAAATATATCCAATTTTGCCATCTAGTTCATTCAAGCAATTAAAACTCTCCCAATTTAATTGTTTTAGTAAGTATTTTAAAATATTAATTTTTTCAGAGCCATAGTGACTAACTTGAGTAGAGTATGTATTATTATTATTATTATTTGTTTTGTGCATAATGCTTTTACACTCTGGACTGAATAATTTTGACTGTTAAAAAATCAAAACTGACATTTGATATAACGTTATCTATTGTTGTTGCAGGAAATTAAACTCTAATTATTTTGCTTATAGGGAAATTTGAAGACCTTTGGAGTGAAATTCCTGTTGGGTTCTAGCAACACTGCTCCCAACCTGCTATGGATTAATGTGATTGTGTACGTGTGTACCATTCTTTCTCGTGTCTTATTTCTTGGATCTCGGACTTCTGGTTGCACTTCGCACTTATGTCCTCTTCATAAATATGTTAAATTTTCGAGGCACTACCTTTATTAGCCTTATATATTCGTATCAATCAATAAAGTCTGTTTTTGTTGTTTTTATTTTTATATTAGACAGTTTTGATTTTTTGCTTTTTTTTTGGTTTTATTACTTTTAAAATGTTTGGTTATTTGAAATATGAAGCATCAATACTTTACAAACTTTCAGAAGCAAACGAAATTTTCGACAATGTGGAGGAAGAGAATATATTCTAATAATGTATATTGAGATACAGAAAATTTTGACACTAATGCTTATCCGAAATAAATAATCCGGAAGATGATATAGATGAAATATATAAAGATAAATTACATATAATCTGAAATATTGAAATAGAGATTGAACAAGAACAACTAAGAAAAAGGAAATATACTCTAAATCGTCCAAAAGAACCCTACAAAATAAAGAACTGAGCGTTAAAAATACAATTTGAGTTTACAAATTGAATGAGTTCAATGGTTGGTACTATGGGTATTTTTATGGGAAAAATTTATATCAGACCAGGACCTTTCTGAAATTCTTTAACTTTCTTAGTGATAAACTACTAGAACTTGTGCACGGAAGAAATGCTTCTGTACTTGTACCGGCTACCCTGAACTACAATTAGTCACATACATAAAAAATGTTTAACATTACGCTCTCAAAACAAAGGGCACCTAATGATAAACATTGTTGGAAATTTAAATTTAGTAATTTTTCCAAACAATAAAAATTACATATTTTGAAGATATGTTGTTCTCTATTTTTAGTTAAAAATGGAATCCATAAATTGATATCCTTAAACATAAAAACAGATTTTCATCAAATAATCGTCATCGTGAAAGGTATAAAATATAAGGATTGCAGTCACATAGAATAAAATATTACAAAATACAACATATGTACAATCACTTAATATAAGCAACGATCTTGTTTATTAGGAGTAAAACCTTATTAATGTATTTAGCAATCACACTTTGGTAGATTTTTGATGTATACATTTGCTGGAACTGGTTTATGACCATAGCTCTTAAGAAGAAGATATTAAAAACGGTTGATCTTAAACTATAGTACGATTATGTTTTTATTTAAATCTTGAATTAATATTAAAGTAAAACATATAGATATTTACAAAATGTAATATATAAGCTCAGAATTAAAAGACCAAAATTTACTTTATCACTTAACCCATTAAAAGTTTGTTTCATTCAACTAGTTTTATTACCCTGTAACCTTTATCCCTTGTTGTCTTCTTTGTTTTTGTTTATCTATCCTTGTCAATATTCTTTGGGTAACTGTTTATCCATTTATAATGATAAAAGGAAGGTGATAGAAGGTGCCTGTGTCTGCGATGGCTAGACAAAATTATGGTGTACATTTTTTATCATAGGTAAATTAAAGGGAAGGGGATTCAAATGTTCCTCGTAGACGGATTTTAGTTTTTGCGTTCAGTTATGAGCCGAAAACTGGCGGAAAACTTGATTTTTAGTGATTACCGACTCTCAGAGTCGATTATGTTTATGCATAATATGGAAACATTGATAGATTAAGACGGAACTAAATATGTGGGTTTTTTAAATTTTGGGACGGGTAACTTGGATTTGATGTCATTTTACTTTTGTATTACTTTCTAACTATATTATAGTATAGAGGAAGTATAGTGATCGCATAAGAACATCGATGTTGAGATTTTTGTGGAAATATCCGTTTTGGGGCCCATTGAGCCCAAAAAAGTGTTTTTTATAAAATATCTGTATGTTTGTCTGTATGCCAGTATGTATACAAAGGAGAGAAAACTGTTTCTTTTGATTTCGAACAAATTTGCACCAAACATATGTTAATTAGGCATGCATAGATGTACGAAAATAGGTTTTAAAAAAAACAACCCAATTTTGGCAAAAAAACCCCAAAAAAGTTATTAAAAAACGGCTCTAACGATTGTGATCAAATTTAGCTTATTTGAAGCCCTTATTGTACCCTATATTATGTAAAAAAAAATCTTTCTAAAAATTTTCGTTTAGGTAATAATATATATTAGTTACTCTCCTACTTTAATACAATTATGAATTCACAGTGAATCTGTTTAACACGTTTCATTGCTATGCAAATTTCGTATTTATCATGCTAGGATCTGACCTTTTATTTTTATCGCCTAAATAAGTAGACATTTTTTAATTTTTCTAGGTAATAACATGTGCGTCCATAGCACATAGGATTAAATATAAAATTGTAAATAAATTCAGTAGTAACTTTAGTAGTCAATATAGGAAAGCCACCTCCGCTTACTGTATAATCAATAATAACATTGTAAAAATGTAAAATTTATGCCATAGCTCAAGGTAATCTCACAATATAATAAAACGATTTGGAATATACCTTAGAAGTCATATGACATGGCATAACGAGTTCGATAAATTCTTTATAATATTTCGTCACGTGTGCCTGCCTATAGAAAAACAATCTCATAACTTCTTTCTATGTAATTAATTAAACAAAAAATAATTAAAATTAATAAATGTATTTAACTTGTTTAATGAAACTGGTCTGTGCTCTTAGGCATGAGAAATTCCTAGGTGTGGGTCTCATCTTTTAGGAAATCTTGTATAGAATTACAAGATTACTTAGAGAAAGACAAATTTAACTATCTACAATACATAGTTCAGCTGATGACAGATTAGTGTAGGTGCAATAATCAACGGTGTCTAATAGCATTTGCTAAATAGAGATTATTTTGTAGGGAAAAATCACTGCATAGCTACAAATATACAAAAAGATAAATATTTAAAATTTTTGTCGGTTTATCTATTCGCATCATTTTGTGTGTGTGAGTAATGCCATGGTATCGAATATAGCTTGGTTTTAGAATTTCAATAAATATATTTTTTTAAATATAATATACAGTATTTGGTTTGTGCACTAGCCAATTATATTATAGATGTTAGATGTAATATCTAAGTATAAAAATGGATTAGTCACTGGGCCTGCAAGGTCTCTTGGCCTAATCCCCTTGATTTCTTTCCGTGATGATACCTCAAAAGCAAAGTGAATTCAACTCCATCAGCTTCAATTCAAGATATCAGACAACGCATTGAGAATGGTATTGAGAGTAGCATAAGAAAAGCAATGGGACCTTTTAAGTATGTCTAAAATTAGCTAAAGCTATTGGAGCCTTTGCCCAAACATAAAATATAAACAATATGGAAAGGCAGTAGCTCAATTAGCAAGACGTTAACGTTTTATGATATGGTTCAACAGTCCGAACCATGATATTGGAGTTGTATTTAGTTCTTTATTTTCCGTATTCATCAATTTAAATGGCACAAATTAAAAAGAAATATAAAACAAATTTAAAAAAAATCTGAACCCTTTAGAACACACAAATAATAAATGTTTTAAACAAATTATCTAGAAGAAGTTTTTAAGTATAATCTTACAGACAAATAAATTATTATTAAAGTACACGCTCTATCAGAAATCAAATAATATTCATATTACGCGCGAGTCTGGGCTTGTAGCTCAGTAAGTTTTAGTTTTAGGTATTATTTAGTGTGTAAAATTCCGTTTTATAATATGTTTTTACAAAAACAGAGCAATTCCGTTTCGTTTGATTAAGTTTTATGTTAAAAATTATTACCTAACTTGAAACATGTTAACCGTCGACTTTGAGGTAATATGAAAAACCATCAAGCTTTTAAAATTCAAATTCCATCAAGCTGTGCATTACTAGAAAATTAAAAACTGTTTTCTAAAAAAAGAAGAAGGAAATTATTTGTAAGAGAAAATATATCACGTATGTACAAAGAAAAACTGATTTATTCCGTGACTCAGAGGAGAACAAAGCTATTAATTGACAAACACAAGTATTAAGTAATTAACATTTAGAAATTTGAAACCACATACCAAATGAAATCTCATGAACCTTTTTTCATATTTTTATCCTGGAGTTTCATCAGCAGGATAAAACTGAATTCAGAATTAAAGGTGAAATTCACAATTACTACAAGTTAGAGTTACATGTGGAAATACATTTTACAGATTTAAAATACTATGGCTCTCTTATGAATGCGTTTGTACAGTTAGACATGTAGGTGAAAAAAAGACGTCACTACTACATCAAAGGAAGGTTATCGGCTTATTTGCAGTGCAACCCCCCACCCCACAATACTCTTGCAACCCCCAATTGTGTTCATTTGCAGCATTAGTCGTAAAACAAAAAGCGTGCATAAGAGCCAACAAAGTTGTAGCTGATAAAGGCATGTTTTTTTTAATTCTGTTTTTTGCGGTTGTACAATTAGTTATTGATGATGTGTGAAAGTGACAGTATCAGAAAGTAAATGGGCTGATACTAGTACATTTGCAGGATGATGGAGTTTATTTGGGCAGGAAATTTTACTGTCGATTTAATTTTGCTTCGTAAATTAACACTCTTTTGTCATAACTACGAAAATTTGTGAACGAATGAAAAGTTTGTTTTTAATTTATGAGGGATGTCAAACATTTGTATTTAAGAAAAAGAAAGAAGTAAAATTTATGTAAACTACTAAATGATTCACGATCAGCATTTATCTTTTGCTACATGTGCAACATTTCATATTTTAATAATGTGGTATATCCATGACTAAACACGCTCTTTTAACTATTTTAATGGTTAAGGAAAATATTAAAATTAAGTATAATAAGCTGAAGTCATTTTAGTATTTGGAAGATTTGAAATCATCTACGGCAGGAAATATTTATTGAATTTCTTCCATTAAGCGTTTTATATAAACAAGTAATACATTGATTAAACAAATAAAAGAGCACTGTGACGACAAAATCACACTCATTTGAATAAAAACCCCGTACCACAAAACAAGGAACAAAAACAATAACTAAACAACCAAATTGTAAGTTATGTTTAAAACGCTACCCTTATGTTCATTTCGATGACATCGTCATTATCCTCAGAGGGTTATAACTGAGGATTTTACTGAGTAGTGTTAAAACCCTCTGAGTGTTTGCGGTAACCCTTATCTAATATCAACAAAAACTGGAAACTACCTTCCTTATATGTTATGGAGTAGTTATAGTTATTTGGACATTCCCGATTAATACTCATTCTATAGAAAATAGTTTGAGAATAGAAAATAGTTTGTAAATGCGGGGATGTAACAGAAAAGGCCCCACTACTTAAATAGATTTAGGTTCGTTAATTTACAAGACACTGGCGTAAAACTCACGCCTCAAGTTAAACGATAGTTTGATAGTTGATATCGTCTCTAGTTTGGTTGACTTCAAAAACATATGTTTTTTAAACACCTGATCATTTCCGCTACTACGTACTTTTGTAGAAATCAGCGTCTTTAAAAGTTAAGCAGATAATATTTTAAAATTAATTTAACTATATATTTTATATAACTTCAATATAAGTTTTAATAAACTGTTTGGAAGGGAACTTGGAGCATTTGTATTTATAAATTATCACATTCAAAGTCAGAAATATTGTAAAAGTTCAATCCAATTGTTATTTCTTTTATACTCTCTGTCAAGTTTAGGTTGGCCGATGGACCCGGGACTACCTGAGGCCACCCCTATAATCCCTCGCCGCTGCCCCCTGCCTAGGCGATGAGGCTTTTACATGAGACTAGTGAAAGATATGAGAAAAGTGTTGGAGCTCGTGGCTGATGCGGGAACGTTCCAGAAAGAACTGTGAGTAGTTCTCGATGGTAACTGGGTATGATATACGGTAAAAAGAATCGTTATTTTTTAAGTTTATGTATTCAATTTTAATATATACATATGAAATGTCGATTTAAATTTCTTGCTGAGTTATGTGTGCTGTTTTACAGAACTTTTTTAATACTTGTTTTGTGCTTTTATAAATAAAAAAAGATTTGATAATTTACAAAGTATTGTTATCGAAGTTACATGAGCTCTGGACATGATCTTGGAATTAATAAATGTTTAACTATGGAATATTTAGAAAAATGTCACTTGTAGTGTAAGTAATTTATATAATGTTGCTCAATGTCTTACCCTGCTAAAGATATAGAGTATGCTGAGAAGGTTTTGTAAAAGTACCATGTCACAGATCCCAATCAAAATATTTACTTTGGCAAACACACATTACGTATTACTTCTTGGGAAATGAAATGAATTGAGCATGTTTAGCTCGGGGAGTTTCCGAATATTATAATAGAAACATAATAATTTGATCTTAATCTTGCGGTACCATTTTTGAACGTGGTGATTGACGATTATACATACTTCCTAACGGACTGTGAGACGCTGATTAAAAATCAATTCGTAGCCAACTCATTCTAGTAAGCTTCTAGTAAAGTAAAATACATACGTGCATCATAGACCAAATCATATAACATTTTTAGATCAGCCTCTTAGTTACTAGTTAGGTATCATATTTAAAAAGTAGAAACCATAGGAATATAGCCTACTTAACATTCCACGTCAAATCTAACTTTTTTGTTATTATAAAGTCAAATCAAACTCTGCATATTTCCACCTCAGCCTTATTTATTAAGTTTTACATAAAAATAAACTATTCAAACAAATATTTTTCCAGTATTACCAAGAATGTTTTAATGAATAATTTCATTTATGTAACTATATATATTTTAATTGTGAGCTAGAAAATCTCAATTTACATTTGATTGCGATATTTTAAATTTGAAACGAAACAAATTGAAAAGCTCATTAAATGTTTCATGGATTAAGATAGTATATGAGTAAGAAAACAAGTAAATTGACATATATATTTATATATAATGTAACAGATCCCCTAACGTAAAGCTAATTAATCGAACCGGTTTAGCTCGGTATCTTATGAAATTTCATTACTTCATAACTAAAAAATAAAAGAGAAATATATTTAAAATTACAGTGCCTAGTAAAAAGGCAAAATTGTGGTGGTGGGTGTGATTTTGATAGAAATTTTTACTGTAAACATAGGTCAAGTGTTACATAATTTCAAAGGTTAAAAAATATATAAAAATACTAATTTATTTTGTTGATCACATTCGAAATGGGCGATCCTAAATGGTTTTCATAATTAATAAGTCTTCGTAAGTTCTAAAATTTAAAAATAATTTAAAGAAATTTTAAGCATAAAAAAGTTTAAAAAAAGCTATTTGACTTATACAATTTATGGATCAGCTCATTAGTTCAGTGCTGATACAGTAATCATCTGTTTACTATTATATTTCAATTAACAGCTGATTTCATACTTTAAATCAATTAATTATTATGTATATTTTTCATGTATTGGTCATATTTACGATTAAGAGAACTCCTTTAAAGTCCCTTAAGATTCTTTTTATTTCATTTACCTAATAATTTGATTTAGATATTTAATATTAATTACCATCTTTAGATTAGGCTAACCTATAAGTTTATTACAAGGAATTTATAAAATACTTTTGGTAACTGATCACAGGCCGCTGGGCCCTTTGAGGTCACCCTAGGCGTTATCGATGTTTTTACACTTATCATACATTTTTAGATATATTTTTTTTAAAATATGTACTGTTTTATACATTATTAATTTTATACATCCCCTATGCAATAATTCTGTTCGAGCCGTCAATCATCGTATATACGTAGACTTTTTTATTGATCCATTTCTGGACACAATGCAGAAAACCCCTTGTCGATCCGATCTGTACCTCAAGTTAATTCAGTTATTCTAGAGGAACTGTGTCTAATTTCCCTAAACAGGTTATGTTGGTTTGTAGCACTATCAAGAAACTAAACAACTGATACTAAATTCGAAAAACTCATACATTTTTATGCAGTATTATATCTATAAAAAATGTTTTAATATTTAAAAAAAATCAGATGCTGCATACATTTTCTTTACCGGAGTCAAGAAAACCATTAGTTGTAGTGTTTTGAAATGAGTAAATAAGCCCATTCAAACAATTTCAATTACGATGGTTTAGTTATAATATACAAATTAATTAGAAGTCCCTTACAATAGGTGATGGTAATCACGTTGTCGATTTCGCTGTTTCCTTTAGGCAGTCGGCTTTCAAGATATTATTGGAGAGGGAGTTTTCTAATGAACAACTATTAGAATAATCTTAAAGTCAATTTATTTCTTAATATAACCTCAAAAAGTATTACACAAACACCTTATATTTAAACAGAAATATCATTATAACAGATTAAGCCCTACTGAAGTGTGTAAGCGGTAGTAATAGTAAGCAGTTTCTGTAGCAAATAACTATCAAAGTTCGACCTCGGGGCGCTGGACAAGCCGCAAGCCTGACCTGAACAAACACATTTTGCATGTAAAGTTGCCCTTTGAAATAAAGGTTTCCTAGGCTAAAGCTCTTATAAAAATCGGGTGTTGACATTTTGGTTTATTTTAAAGTACTTTGTTACTGACACACGTCTTTCGAGTAAAAAATAAACCAATCACAATTTAAAACGTGAAACATAAAACAAAATCCATTTGTAAGAAACTATTTGAATTAAATATTCAAACTTTCAGGTGTTACTAACAGTATATTATATATTTGCCATTATTTTATACTATTCTTTTGTAAGAAATATTAAACAAGGCAGATTTTATAATTTATTTCACAATAACTCACAGTAAGAACACACAATACATCATAAATAAGATTTATTTGTAGTTTACACCTTATCAGCTGTTATATAAATTAAAGGAATCTAATTTAGTTCTTCCAACACAAAATCCTAAGTACTATACATAAAAGTTATTAGGATAAATTGTAGAATAATTATAAATACCAAAAATAAAAATAGATAGTTTTCTGAATATACCTGAACTGTTTCTCCAATTGATAATAAAGAAAGGATTTATATAAACAAACTAGGGGCCCTGCCCCTGGACGGTTCGCGTCCCAACCCCGCCTCGGCCTTCGGTCTCAGATGGCTGCTTCGCTTCGCTCGCAGCTTAAAAATCGCTAGCACCCTTCAGAGTTTAAATACAATAAAAAAAATAAAAAACAAATAAAAAAATAAAACAAAAAACAATTAATTGGAGGGCAAATGTTGTAAAACTAACATTGGTTTCAATAGAAATTCTAAAAGAGGATCTCCACATTTAGAACAAAATGTGTGTGCGCTGTTACATTTTCTAACTGGCGCTTCTGCGAATTTTAAACATAATACTCAATATACTGTTTGTGATTTCAGGTAAATGTAATTATCATGCGCAATACATGCTGAGAAGAATTAGCTCAGCATTTATTCCAAATATACAGAATATATTATATGTATTATTAGTATTGGTTTGGTATTATATGTATGTGTTTATATGTATGGTAGTTTATAGAAGTTTGAGTGTATGTGAGTATGTGTTTAAACAATTGTGTGTTGGGGTATCCTTTGTTTTATTTAATTATGTATGTATAGGCCTGCGAATAAGATATACCACCGCAGGGGTAGCCGCATTATGTCAAATGTTAATTAATTATAAAGGTAGACTTATTATTTTGTATTTATTTATTTTTTCAAATTAGCTATTGAATTCTGAAGAGATGGTTAGATATTTCCCAACCAGTAAAATGTATTATTTATTATTTATATAAATAATTTGAGGGAAAAAAATATTATTATTTTTATTGAGGAAAAAAACTTGGTGTGACATGCGAAGAAACATTCTTCTGTGTTGCATTTTTACTACATAAATTAAATTTGTTTATAAATACAAATTTAAAAAAAAATATCTTTAAAAATATGTATTGTGTTTAGCAATGTCCAAAGTTATTTTAGTCAAAAGCTGAATCAATTTTAGATTAGGTCTATTTACTCTGGTCAACATACATTTCTTGAAAGCACTTACATTTATTACCAAAACAACACATTTGAATCGGTACATTTTTTAACAACCAACAGCGTTTTTAGGTTAGGCTTATCTTTCATAAACAAAAATTCTGTAATTTACACAAAAACCCTTCTTAGTACGCAGCGTCAGGATCTAGTATACCGCACTCACACCATCCTAACCCCTATCCAAGTAGCTCTGTCCTAATCAATCATCTTTGCAGTGAAAATAAAAGACTGCTACGCTAATTTCGTATTTCCTTTGCTAGGAACTGACCTTTTATTTTTTATATTTATAGCCTAAATAAGTATAAATTACTGTATTTTTTAACTTTTCTTCGTAATAATCACTAATATTTTAAAGCGAACGCACAGGTGCGTTCATAGCACATAGGCCTAAAGTTGGTGTGCGAAGCACGAAATGCTCTGTTTAATGTAAATTCTCCCAATATGCGGGTTGGCGTGCGAAACTCGCAATTTATTGTGTATTTCAAATACTCCTAATACGGGGGTTGGCGTGCAATGCACTGTGCGTCAGCCACTTCTCATAGTGTTCAATAAGCTAGAAGTTCTACATACATTTCAAACATATAATTGAAAATCAACAGTTTTAAGTAATTTGTATTTCAATTCGATATTTTAAAAGGGCATTTTTGGGGTTATTAGTCAGTTGCTTAAAATTGCCAAGTACAAGCTTTTTTATATCAATCACTTGTTTATGTTTAAAAATGTCGAAAAATCAGGTTAAACATTTTTGAATATTACAGATTGCAACTAAATTAATATCATTCTCAGTAGAGAGACTCAATGAAGTTGACACTTGACAGTTTGAATTTAATTAATTTTGACTCTCGAAGTCTGTTCAAAATTTATTAGAATGTGAAATGAAAACAATTATTTCCATTAACAGTGTTGCGTTATTTTCCTTTAAGGGTCGGCTCTAGCTGTCGGCCATTTTTGATTGACTTTCCATAAGACCAATGTTAAATTAAAATCCATTTTTTTCCTTTATTTTTGATCGGAAAATTATAAACGATATGTCATTTTAAAGCTATGGTCAATATGCATGCAAATGGCTTTTTCAAAATTAAGAAAAATATTTTGTTTAAAATTTATTAACAATTTAAAACATTGATTTTTAATATTTTTTTACGTTGTCACTATTAATTATAGCGAAAAATTAAAAAGCCATTTGACTAAAGAATTTCCTCCATAAGAGTTTGGTATTTTTTTTAAAACGCTATTTGAACAATTGCGGGTTTTAAATGGATTTAAGCTGAGCAATGTCCGAATAACCTACCGCCGGCGTTGTCACTGATCGGCCTGCCCTCATGCGGCAAGATGGTAATCTACTACAAACACGGCGCGCTTGAAGTTGTAGCATAGATCATGAATTAGGTTATCCAAATACAATGGTTGTAGCCACTGAAGCCGGGCCGTGACGTCCCACTTCTCTGACGCCATGCTACGTACGCTGTATATTCCCTCTCATGATCGCAGAATTATAGATGAATTATAGCGCCATCTTTGTCACGCTGTATCTACTATCATTATTGTTATAACAAATTTATAAAATATTATTATTACTTTTTAGACCTGTTACACTCCACCCAACTTGAAAACGGTTGGTCGGAGGAGGGTAAACTTTTGTTTCTATCCGTTTCAGACCGTTTGGAGACTATACTCAAAAATCTTTACTTTATATATATATATATATATATATATATATATATATATATATGTTTCATTCCCAGATTTTTAATGGGTAGTAAAAATGCTTCAAAATTCCTGATTTTTTGGTAAAAGGGCCTTAGTGTAATTCTTCATATATACTTTTTTTTTTTTTTCGATCAGATTCAAAATGGCGGAGTTATATAATGGCCCAGTTTTTTCGTTTTTGGGTAGGAATTTGAGGAGTATAAGGGTATATGTTTTTTACCAACCTTGTTAAACGGTAGTAAATATGCTTGAAAAATGTGAATTTTTGGTGAAAGGGTCCTAGTAGGATTTGAAAGGTACATATATTTTTATTTTTCGAATTGAAACAAAATGGCGGTTAATTTGTATTCAACCCAAAATGGCAAAAATAGAGCGCGGGAATTGCATGATATCTCCCACTCATAAGCCTAAGTTCAATTTGTGAGTAATATCATTCGGAAGGCAATTAAATTTACTATAATCCTGTGTAAAGGTGTTTTGAGTACACCTACCGGAACAAGAAATGAAATTCATATAAAGCTCCCAATAATTGACTTTTCCACTATTCCTGTAAGGTCGTACCAGGCTAGGTGCGCTGCAGCTGTGGTCAACCACAATTCAGGGAAGACTTTATACAAACTGCATAAAACCATTTTGAAAAGTAGTCCGGCGATGTACAGCAAGTTGTATGAGGAACGATCTAAACGTAAAGTCACTCTGGCAGCTAAACGGAA
>JAGFPH010006617.1:59475-69885 GCA_018207615.1 Philaenus spumarius
GCTCCACCATCATCTGAGCGCAATTACGGGTCCCTAGGTAAGAACACAAGCTAACTTTAAGAAATAACAAAATCTTTGAAATATTACCTTATTGATTTAAACTTGTGTTTTTATATGCAATTTTTAAATTAGTTAACGGATAAAAATGCTTTTCCTGGTTATATCACATGTTTTTACAAATCAGCTTAATCCAAATTACATTTGAAGTGCTAACGCAGCAATTATACAAGTTTTGTTTTTTATTTCAGCATGCCTAGGGTAATATACCCCCAGGCTCCATCATCATCTGAGAGCAATTACGGGTCCCTAGGTAAGAACACAAGCTAACTTTAAGAAATAACAAAATCTTTGAAATATTACCTTATTGATTTAAACTTTTGTTTTTATATGCAATTTTTGTATTAGTTAACGGATAAAAATTATTATCCTGGTTATATCACATGTTTTTACAAATCAGATTAATCCAAATTACATTTGAAGTGCTAACGCAGCAATTATACAAGTTTTAGTTTTTTATTTCAGCACCCCTAGGGTAATATACCCCCAGGCTCCACCAACATCCGAACGCAATTACGGGTCATTAGGTAAGAACACAAGCTAACTTTAAGAAATAACAAAATGTTTGAAAATATTACCTTATTGATTTAAACTTGTGTTTTTATATGCAATTTTTAGAATAGTTAACGGATAAAAATGTTTTTTACTGGTTATACCAAAATTTTAACAAATAAGATATCCATAAATATGCGTAATACAAATTAATCTTCTCCCTTATTTGTGACACTCCTTGTATTCACATAATTTTACTAATCATTTTCCTCCTAATCCACTCTCGACTTAATAGGTTCATCTAATTCCGCGTAGTCTTCAGTTTCCTCGCTGTTTGACTCCACAACTGCTTCGATGAATTTACATGGCAATAGGTCCTCTCCTTTGTACTGTATTATATACCTGGAATGCTAGCGCAGTGGAATTTTGGAAGCAAAAAACTGTCCTTCCCCCTATGCTTGTAGGTCAACTTCAACAACTGTGCGATTTCTGCAGCAAAATATTTGAATGCGCGCACTCATTAACACGCTCCTCCATCGCACAGGCATCATCCGATTGTAATATTAAACTTACATATTTCTTATCTAGAAGAATTGAGGATTACAATGGCTTGAATCCAATTTGAATATGTTTCTGAGCGTGATGAGGTTGTACATTGGTGAGAGTTTTAACGTTTTTTCTTCAATACATTTAGTATAATTTGAAAATTTATAAACTTTGATTGCTCATTTTTTAAATCTGATAGACAGAAAGGAAATCATATTATTTTTTGAAAACTGAAGAAATTAACAGTTTATTTGAATAAGTCCAAAATATAACTTCAAATCATTGTCTTATTTTTTAATAGTACTAAAATTTCTGTTATAAATATTTCGTCACCTCTTTTCACGTATATTACTATATACATTAAAAGTGACTCATGATGTAGATAAAAGTGTTGATTTTTCTTTGTTGGATTCGTTAATAAACAAAGTCGGCAAGTACATTGACAGTTACAATTATATTTATATTATTATTTGAGGGTTTTCCATAAATTTCTATAACTTTTTTAAATAAATTTAAAATTTATAAACTTTGATTGCGTATTTTTAAATCTGATGGACAGAAAGGAAATCATATTATTTTTTGAAAACTTAACTCTTTTTAAGATAATTAACAATTTCAAATAATTAACAATTTCGAAAATTTTTAAAATTTCTTATAAACTTTAGGAAATTTAAAACCACATTACATTTTTTTGTCAAAGCTAAAGACTTTAAAGACTTTACTCTTTTTTGAATTGAACAAATGGAATATGGTCAATTTTTATATTGATTATTTATAATTTGATACAATTAGATTATATACGCGCTTAAAATGGCATACAAATGTGTAATGTATAATGCGAGAATATATATTAAATATAATCTTCTGCAGATTTACTGATATACTTAAATTACTTAAAATTTTTAGGAGTTAAGACTAATTTATTATTTGAATAATTAAGCATGCAATTTTAAAATATTATATAACATTTTATGACAATATATTGACTTGTGTAATTTGTTGATCCGTATTTTTCTCGAATATTAATACTGATCAAAATATAAATCGGTCATAGAAGTTATCACTTCCAACGTGTGGTCTTAAGCACCCCCAAAGTTTTATTTGTATAATTTTGTTTTAATTTAGCAATGTTTCAAGTAGCAAACGTTTCATGCAAAAAAAACTTGAACTTCGTATTTTTGTAATATCTACATTTTGGTTTATTATATTATAAAACATCTTTTAATCAAAATTGCGTTTCTTAAACATCCTAAACCTAAACAAAATATAAGAAATAAAAATAAAATTTAAATTATCTGAAAATAAAATATTTTAAATGGATTATAATAGTTATCCGCGCGACCACTCGTGTGACTACATTTCACTACTCCAGTGTTAATTTAGGCGACTTTACCATGTAAGATAATATATAATGATTCTAGGTTCCAAAATGACTTTGGTAAAGTTTCAAGATGCATTCACCGACTTTAATAGATTATGTAAGACAAGTCTTTCTATTTGTAATATTTTATGAACACTTTCAAAACTTGGGGGCTTTTACCAGACCCCAATAAAGACTCAAAATGGAAAAGTAGGTAGAAAAACTACAGAATATTTTTCATTATATTATCAGTATCTAAGAAGATTTTTAAAAAGAACAGGTTCTACAGTATCATAACATCTGAGGTATCCATTCCTCAAAATTGGATTAAATTAAATTTAGCAAAATAATTACATAATTACCATAACAACTAACTCTAAATGAATACTCTAATGTTTTAACCCATTCAGTCACGCAATATGAAATAATGAAAAGAAATTTTTAAAATTGGTATCTTTAATAAACACATTGTTCTATATATTTTGGTAATTTAAAAAAAAATTAGGATTACCCTTATCAGTGTGGAACTAGAACTTTATGGAAAACACATTACTTAGTATTAATTATAACGCTAATGAAATAATTTGAACAGTTGTATCTAATTTAAAAATATATATATATATTCAATTGCACTATGGTGCTTACACTTACATTATTTTTACATGTCCTAATACCGGTAATGAAATTTTCCGTACATATGCTTTATATAGAATTTTTTTAATCATGGACTAGTTTATTATTTTTTGTGGAAATTAACAAAACTATTATTATTTTACTAATACACAATGCTACTTTACACCTCATGAGTCTTATACAAGACAGGACATGAGTCTAAAGTCTAAACTACCTCTAATCATCAGTCACAATGTCTTTTATAGGACGATATTTTAATATAATTTATATAATACATATTACATTTGTATGATTTATAAACTAGATTGTTGTAAAAATACACTCTTTCTATTGAGTAAAAAAATATTTAGGTTATATGTAATAGATAATAGAGATAAAATTGTAAAATTGACAGGATTTAAAAAGTTTAATTTAAAAAAAAATGTAAATTGGCATAACAGCTGTTTTTTTCATTAATCTTATTATATCTGTGGTTTAAGGGTAGGAGGGCGGAAGTAAAGCAAACTCTTCTGTTTGGCTGACTCGCTTCTGTGACTAGATATCTGGTCTCTGGAAGGGGCTGCTTTGGATAATTTCACTAAAGTATTTATATATGTATATACAGGGTGTTACAAAAATGTGTGATGGGCTATACAGGACCTGATTCTAAATGCAAAAATAAGTCGAAAATGTAGAATAACATTTTTGTAACACCCTGTATATATTTAATACTTTATCATGTTAAAACTTTAGTATCTTAGGAATGCAACCATATGACTGTAACCATGGATATTTAATAAGGTATTTATATAAAAAATGTTATTTGTGTCGAACTAGATATAGGACGAGGTTACTGAAAGGGTTTTATAATTATTTATAGAACATTAAACACTTATTGAAAATTTATTTAAATTGAGAGCAACACCTTTTAGCTATATGAAATTCGAAGCTACAGAATGTATTCCTTTATTAAATAGACAACACTTATTATTATTATTTTGTATGCATAAACTAGTATTTGATTTCTTTTGATTAATTTCTTAGCCTCCGAGATCTGACTTACAATAATGAATACTTTAATCTACTTACATAATTTTCCTTATAACAATCTCTCTCAACATTTTCATAAGACACTTTAATTTGTATCTTTAATAACAACTCCACCACACTTCACTGATTCCAATGGATGTACCTTTTTGTTTGTGCCTCGTTCCTTTTCATGTAAGTCCTAATAATATTGAAGACAGACTTACCTCCGTTCAGTCACCTTTTCAGATTTTTCTTTCCATTCATTGTTTTTGTAGTTCCTTGTGATTGGTTGATTTGAATTTTTGGTTGTTCTTATTGGTTGCTTGATATTTGCAGACCTTTTTAAAGACTTGGACGATTTTCACACGTATACCACTGTATACTGCTTTTGGTGCAGTGTTTGCAGTTCAATGCCTTAACGTTTAGTTTTTGAAATTCGACACTTTATATGAGTTGTTACATCCTGTTTACTAACTAAGCTTGGTTGTTTGATTAAATGTTTTATTTTAATGAATTAATTTGGTTTCAAATATTTGGGATGTAGGTGTTCACTAATATCGTTTACAATGTTTTGTATGGTCAGGCGTAGATTTAAGATATATGCATTTTTAATAAACTAATAACTCAATGGAAATTAAATAAGCAGCTTTCACTAGACTAAAACATTAAGGTAATCTATCGGATTGCCTTATGTGTACGTAAATGGTTCTAAATATCTTGTGTGTTTCAACAATCATTGTGTCTGTTCAATAAAAAAATAAACAAAAGCTTTTAGCATTTAGTCTTAGCTTTAGCTTTCACTATTAAGTCATAATTTTGCTGTTTTATTTATTCATAATTTTAACTTCTCCCTAGATACAATAGTAACTTCTTCGGTTATCCACTTTTTGTTGGTTTGATTAAGTTTCATTTTAATTTGTCTCTTTTTAAAGTACAAGAAATACTAATAAAAAACATAAAAGTTAAAAAAAATATCCAATTTTGCCATCTAGTTCATTCAAGCAATTAAAACTCTCCCAATTTAAGTGTTTTAGTAAGTATTTTAAAATATTAATTTTTTCAGAGCCATAGTGACTAACTTGAGTAGAGTATGTATTATTATTATTATTATTTGTTTTGTGCATAACGCTTTTACACTCTGGACTGAATAATTTTGACTGTTAAAAAATCAAAACTGACATTTGATATAACGTTATCTATTGTTGTTGCAGGAAATTAAACTCTAATTATTTTGCTTATAGGGAAATTTGAAGACCTTTGGAGTGAAATTCGTGTTGGGTTCTAGCAACACTGCTCCCAACCTGCTATGGATTAATGTGATTGTGTACGTGTGAACCATTCTTTCTCTTGTCTTATTTCTTGGATCTCGGACTTCTGGTTGCACTTCGCACTTATGTCCTCTTCATAAATATGTTAAATTTTCGTGGCACTACCTTTATTAGCCTTATATAGTCATATCAATCAATAAGGTCTGTTTTTGTTGTTTTTCTTTTTATATTAGACAGTTTTGCTTTTTTGCTTCTTATTGGGTTTTATTACTTTTAAAATGTTTGGTTATTTGAAATATGAAGCATCAATACTTTACATTTTTTAACGAACTTTCAGAAGCAAACGAAATTTTCGACGATGTGGAGGAAGAGAATTTATTCTAATAATGCGTATTGAGATACAGAATATTTAGACACTAATGCTTATTCGAAATAAATAATCCGGAAGATGATATAGATAAAATATATAAAGATAAATTAAATATAATCAGAAATAGCGAGGGAAAAAGAACAACTAAGAAAAAGGAAAAATACTCAAAATCGTCCAAAAGAACCCTACAACATAAAGAACTTAGTGTTAAAAATACAATTTGAGTTCTCCAATGTTTTACAAATTGAATAAGTGCAATTGTTGGTACTATAGGTTTTTTTTTATGGAAAAATATCATATTAGACCATTTCCTTTTTGAAATTCTTTATCTTTCTTAGTGATAAACTACTAGAACTTGTGCATGGAAGAAATGCTGTACTACATGTATCGGCTACCCTGAACTACAATTAGTCACATACATAAAAAATGTTCCACATTACGCTCTCAAATCAAAGGGCACCTAATGATAAACATTGTTGGAAATTTAAATTTAGTAATTTTTCCAATTCTTAAACATACTGATTTTCATCAAACAATAATCGTCGTGAAGTTATAAAATATAAGGATTGCAGTCACATAAAATAAAATATTACAAAATACACCATATGTACAATCACGTAATATAAGCAACGATCTTGTTTATTAGGAGTAAAACCTTAATGTATATAGCAGTCACACTTTGGTAGGTATTTGATGTACACATTTGCTGGAACTGGTTTATGACCACCAGAAGATATGCACTTACGTAGAAGATATTAAAAACAGTTGATCTTAAACTATAATACGATTATGTTGTTATTTAAATCTTGAATTAATATTATAGTAAAACATATAGATATTTACAAAATGTTATATAAAAGCTCAGAATTAAAAACAAAAAATTCCCTTCATCACGTAACACATTAAAAGTTTGTTTCATTCAATTAGTTTTATTACCCTGTAACCTTTATCCCTTGTTGTCTTCTTTGTTTTTGTGTTTTTTTCAATATTATTTGGGTAACTGTTCTGAAATATCTTTAACTCTCTAGCTAACTTAAACCATAAGAGGCGAGAGTTTTAATGACAAAAACATTTCACATTTTATACCAATTTTGAATAAATTTTTAGAAAAAACACGTCCTGTGCACTTTGTTTAAAAAAAATATTTTTTATGCACTGTGACAGTAAGTGGATGCTGATGTTTTGAGGTAAACTTGAATAAATAAAGAAAAAACTTTTGTCATTCATAATATAGTATAAATTACTCCGTCTCACACAGTTTGAAACTTTAGAATCGTTTCAAGTTATGCAGCTTTTAAGTTAGTTCTTGTATGATGTTTTTACAGAATAAACGTGGACCGAGTAATTAAGGTCGGGCTGTTAATTGAATAAAAGGGAAATCCAATTAAGGGAAAAATAACTCCTTCTCTAGGTATTGATTTTAGATTTATTTTTACTTTTTATTATATGCGAACACATTGTAATGCAATCATTTAATAAATCGGTGCAACTCCCCCATTAACGTCAGCGACTCTCCTTTTGCCTCCCTTCTCTGTGGAGTGGTTTGCTGCATCGTATATATATACATGCAATAATTAGTTTGGATTTTAGCTTAAAACTGCTAGTGTTTTTTCTCAAGCAATTGTATTTAAAAAAATATATACATTTAATCATAATTTTGTAATTATAATAAACTCATATGTAAATGTAAATAAAATTGGTCAATTTCCTAATTGATAGAATAGAATTCCATAGGAGAATCAATAAAAAGGCATGAGGTTTCAAATTATCGACCGATTTATTTACTATCTGTATTTTCTAAGATACTTGAGAAATTGAGAGTAAATCATGAACTCTTGGCGAAAAAGTTTAAATCAGCTGGAATAAGGAGTGTGGCCTTATCTTGGTTTCAATCTTACCTTGAAATAGGAAGTAGTTTGTAAAAATCGGTTAATCTGAGAGTACACGACGTTCGTTGACATTTGGTGTACCTCAAGGTTCGGTGCTGGGTCCAATATTGTTTCTTATATTTAATAATGACTTGTTATCAGGACCATTCAATGGCATTACGACAGCATTAAATTTGCTGATGATACAGCCTCTGGCATAGGCACATTTGGAGGCAAGCCAGTTGCAAATAAAAATCCAAAAGGACCTGTATTTTTTGAGCCTATGGTTTAATTATAATAGGCTTTTTTTAAATGTAGGTAAGACAATGTTTATAAACTTTTCCATTTCTAAATCATTTCAGTTTCGAATTCCGCTTAGGTATCATTGCGTTGGCTGCTGTAACCAGTTATGTGATTGTAGTGAAGTTACTCAAAGAGAATGCACTATCGTTTCAAGAACACAT
Organism: Philaenus spumarius; assembly: GCA_018207615.1. Taxonomy (NCBI): domain Eukaryota; kingdom Metazoa; phylum Arthropoda; class Insecta; order Hemiptera; family Aphrophoridae; genus Philaenus; species Philaenus spumarius. Next base: position 67,542 of record JAGFPH010006617.1, read on the forward strand.
TTCCAATTTAAAAAAAAATACATGTTTACGTTTCTAAGAAAGTTTTCATTCATCAAAACATATCTACAAGAACAAATACAGAGACAAATTTACTTGGTTTTTGTGCATTCTGAATTGGCTTATAGAATGCAATTACTTGGGCGATAATGGCTTATCGGTTTGGGGAATTACTTATAAGTCACTTTTATTCCTCTGTTTAGTCTCCAAAAATCTTTCTCTCTACTTTTGTGTATAAAAGACAGGTTCCATAATTCTTTCACATGCTTTATAGCGAACAAGATTGTTCCTCTTCGGTACTTCTTTCTTTTTAAAGGGTTGGAAATGTTTTCTAGAGTAAGTAAACCATGTTTTCTAATGAAAGGGCTGTGTTAAACCATGGAGTCCACACAAAGCTAGCAAAGGACTTTTAATGTTACGCAAATGTCACGTAACCTTTTTTCATAACGCCGCCATATTATCTCACAATTTGGTAAATATCATTTGTTTCTTTAGGCTTGGTATATTTATTTTATTGTTACGTAATCTAAATGAATCATAGTTCCTAGAAGACGGAAAAAAATATATTTTCTTAATATTTGTAAAAAGACTAAAAAACATTTGAATTTCCGTTAAAATTTAATATTTGTCATTGTAATTTAGAGTTTTAAACATTTGGTATCATAGCAGTGTGACATTTACCACACAACGACACCGTAAAGTTGAAACTAATTTCACCTTCGAACAGTAGAGATTATATTTTTGCTGAAAACTACAAAAAACATGTAACTAAATTAAAATAAAATGTTATTTAAGTTTTAAAATTATTCATTAAAATATAAAATTTTGGTGGCCAGTAAATACTTGAAACATATAATAAACTAATCCCACCTTTATTAACTAAAGTTTATGTCAGAGTTGATTAAAGAAATCAGTTTTTTTTAATGAGTGGGGATTTCTGAAGAAAATGCTTAACTTAAATATTAATTTTACAGATCCGAAATTAACAACAGAGGAATCGTGAAAATTACAATCAATAACTTAACACGAGTGTTTTTCTGGGTTTTAAAACTGTAAAGGTTTATTCATAACCTCAAAACTAAGATATTTAAACAAATTGACTGCCCAAATCCAATCGTTAAGTTTACTTAAGATAACCTATAATTTTTTTTTTTACCCTAGCAAGACATAACCTAAAATTCTGAAAACTAGGAATGCATGTTATTTTAAAGCATGAAATCAAGTCTTGCTGGAAATGCCAGTTAGAAATAGCCAGCAGCATAAAGGTCTTAGAGCAAACAGCCTATTCTTGCACCAACACTGAAAGTCTTCTTATTAGAACTATGTATTTTTAAACATTATATCATAAGAAAAAGTAAAGTTTTAGTTTGCTAATATGTTTTCATTGGAAATTAACAATCAAAAAATAAATATTTTACAATCAATGTTTTACATGGTGTCATCTAAAACGAAATAAAGTATGTTTTATTAAATCTATTTAACAAAGTGAAGCAATGTTAACGAAAAGTTAATAATACAATTTGAATTTATGTGTGAGTTTTTAACCATGTGTACATATTTTATTTCTTATTCAATAATACAACACTCTTTCTCTTGTAAGAATTCCGTAAAGTTATTGGTTTTGAGGTATTAAAAATCAAACCGTTGAAACGGCAGCCATTATGAATTGGACGGTTGCAAAAAGTTGATCCTTTAGTTTGTTTCCATGTTATACAAATCTATGCAAAATTTCAATTTTTATCAATCTGTTTTGGAGATAAAAATAGTCAAATGAAAAAATACATTGTGTCTTTGTAAAACTCTGAGGACTATGGGCGTTTTAATAATGATTTCGTGAATTGACTTAGAAACACTAACAATAACGTATTGGTAGATAGTTCTGATGCACCCTGTATAAGGGATTCTCTGCTTGCCAGTAAAATCCTGGCATTGCTTAAAACCCTGACAATCTTAAAAACAATCTATTGTTTTGGCCAAATATTTGAAAACTTTCTATTAATTTAAATTGCTATGTAATATAGCGTATTGATTGTGTTTTTAATTATTTTAATTTGAATTTCATTGTATTTTGTTCCATGCAGTTGGCAGCCATGTCGACAGATTCTATTGGCAATCACGTCACATTGTTGTCTCAGTCAACATGCCAAGGCCTACTTGATTTGGAAAATATTTTATAAAAGATATCTTTTAACTTATAAAAGGAACTCAACATAAATGTAACAATAATAATCTGTTATGTGCTGTCTTCAATTAAATTAACTTATAATTATTTATTTTTGTAAGATGGTTGAATTCAATTTTATTTTAAATTCCAATGACACTTCCAAGAGTTATATATAATTATCTT
>JAGFPH010006618.1:0-11534 GCA_018207615.1 Philaenus spumarius
TTTCCGAAACATTAAACGCATACAGAGGCCTAAACTTGTTGCAAAAATGTTTTTCAACAAACTACAAGGGAGAGACGTAGCTAAACATAATTTTAAATACATGTAGTTTGGCCTGTAAAAATAAGGCGTGTTTGTAATTAATTTAAATATATACAAATTTTAATCTGCATAAAGTGATGTACAGTTATAATATAAATAAAGTTAAGCTCGTAATAAAAGCATTAAAAAGCTGAAAAGTTTGTGTTGCTTTTATCAATTGTACGATGTTTTCCGAAACATTAAACGCATACAGAGGCCTAAACTTGTTGCAACAAACTACAAGAGAAGCGTGGCTAAACAGAATGTTTTATATTTGGTTTTAGTTAGTAAACTCATTCATGCAAATCGCATTAAATATTTCTTAATTTTTGTTAGCGTAAAATGTAACTTTTTTTTGCAGAGTAAAAGTAAGTAATTAAACTTTGATGGAGTCTGTCGGTTCAACCTTGATGAAGTCTTGTACAAATGAAAAGTTTGGATAATTTCATTGTATAGAGTTTGTGCCGATATTCAGCCAATATCAACACTATATACTCGTTTTCATTTTAATCTTAACACTCTAAAACCTGACACTAACGTCATCTATCAAAAAGATAAACACTTACGCTAGCCTACTAATTCACCAGTAGTAGCGCGCTCTGTCCTTTACCGTAACTATTCCTTTAACTAGCTGAGCACGCCATATTCCTTTCTTGTTCAACAGACAGCCAAACGAGAAAGACCTGTTTTTTTTTCAGTGCTTCAAATTTAAATATGTAGCTAAAAGAATAGCTAAGTACTAATATTTTTACGTAACTATGCCATAAGCACACTATTTAAGATCACCAGATAATTCTGGTTCCAAGATGGAGAGTTGAATTGCACCAATTTCAGAAACATTCAGATCAATGCAGCCTAAGTTTTCCTTAGAACTTACAATGTCATAGGCCTATACTTAGCTCAGCAATTCTACATGGAACTGTAACACAGGTTTTTCTAAATATATAAATTCTTTTCTTCAACTTCAAGTTCTTCTGTAACATTGTATAACTATTCTGAATGAACTAATCACCATATATTCCACATGTGTAATAGTAAAATCAGATCAACCTAAATAGGCCTATTTTACATAGCCTAGTTATAAACAGTTTGTCTATTTCACCGTCTATCATCATGAACTAATTTAACTCTCCGTCGACATTGTGTAACTTCTTCTAATTATTGTAAACTTGTTAATATGTGTGCATTGTTCTCCTCTGTTAAACTTAATCATATTTAGTTTTAAAGACCATGGCAAATTATTTTTTTTAATAATTAAAATCTTTTTGTTATTCATATAATTTGGGAGGTGCGCTGTAGCAAATTTTCGGCCAATGTCCCTTAGGGACGAATAAAGTTTGAAATTTCTCTTTTAAATTTAAATTAACATTTAACTAAATTTTTATATTTTATAAACTTAAATTAATTATCTACTTGTAGTTAATATTTTTGGCAATTTGATATCTAGGCCTAATTGTATTTTTCAAACTAATGTTTCTTTTATTCAATTAAAACAATTGTTTTCGGCCAACAACCTTTATACAATTATTTTGTGTTATACCCTAATACATATATTTATATAAGTTGTGTCTTTTGTAACAGTGTTTTCAGGTGAATGTGGCAGTATATTTTTGTTTAAGGCGTCAAACTTGTCGTGTATCTACTCTTGCCAATTAAGATATTTTAGTCCCGGCCTCTTACCTTCCAGTTTTATTTTGAACGCCTGCGAGAGGGGTACAAGTTTTGTCCAACATTTAGTTGGAAAAGGTGTTATGAAATTAACCTAAACAATACGGACCGAAAACATTCATAAATCACATGGTGCTAAATAAACTGAACTAAACTATGTGTAAATAACATTTAAACAATAACTTTACGTTTATTTTAAAATCACCATATATTACTAAACGGTTCAGTTTAAACATATTTGAAACCTAAATAATGTAAACTATTACAGATTGCACCGAGTTAAGCCATTATCCACTGGCTTTAATTTCCTGACGTGCATGATAAACCTGTGTCATCTGTGAAATAGGTTTAATGCAAGTTGTGATACATTATTTGTCAGTTCTTTTTAGGCAATTTATATAGGAAAGATGAGGTGCCAATATGCACCGATCACAGTCCCCAGAACACTTTTTAAGGTGCCATTAAATAGTTTGTATATACATGTACATATGTGTTTGCACTCTAAAGGCCACATTTTACGTCCGATTTGTTCCAAATTTGGTACATACGTTTGTTTTGTAAGTCTCTCGGTGGAGTTTGTTAACCAAAAATCCACCCCAACCTGAAGCACGTTTTTTGACAGGAAATACAAATTAGTTTATATTTTTCGTACTAGAATGAAACTTGTTTATGGATTTTATCTAAACAAAATAATATAGGAGATTATTCTGCACCTTTTTTTACAAGAACTTAAATCTTGTCTGGTTCCCCAAAAATCTTTCAACACGTAAAATACCATAAAAGTACCACAAAAGTAAATCGATCTTCTGCGAGCGAAGTGAATCAATCCATAATCCAAGAGAGTGCAAAACTTTAAAAGAGCTACGAGCGGAACGAAACAGCGCGCTGGACAGGGATGGAGACTGAAGTGCAAACTAATTCCACTAATATATTTTGTACATGGAGGCGTCTATTCAGCGCCTTCGTGAGTACATCCAATTTCTCAAACAGTTGGTTGAAACCCTTAAACATATAAACTCTTAGAAATTCTCTCAACCCAAGTCAGAGGTTTAGTTGCGTGATCAAATTAGTTTACTTTATTTTAAATTTAGTGTTTAATTACACAGAATAGAGCGAAATAATAAGATAACATTCTAAATCAATTCTATTATACAATTACTAATTTTATGTCAAGTTAATTTGATTATTTCGCAAATAAACGTAAATTGAGCAAGGAGTGTTCATTTCTATTTCTGTTAGAAAATAAGACTTTAACATTATCGTCAATCTACATGAAATAAATACGTTTTACCATAATATTCATGTTTTTTTTTTTTAATATAGAGATAAAATAAAGATTTACGATTTTGTATTAATATGAAATTATTATTTATGTTTTTCTCATTGGAAATGTTAAAGAAAACCTAATATTGTCTTGTTCCTAATGTTTTCCCTCTTTAAATATGTTCAATTAGTCCGTGGAACACAAATTATAACCTATGTATACTAACATTTAATAAAAGTACGACAAATTATATTACTTTACCTTGCAACTGTTTGGTTATACAATACGGTAAGTTTATTATGTATTATGTACCATAAGAATTCTCAACACGCTTGTCCCTACTGGAAGGGTCGATTTAAATGCGGGTTACGTTGCTAACCTAATGACATGTAGCGTCCTTTCACCTTATCTTTGTAAGGACACCTATTACGCATCAAGATTACATCTTTGTTTAAGGTAAGTACATAGTTTCTGAAAAATAGCATTTTACAAAATTGTATAAAAAGTAAGTCCTGTGTCTTCACTTTAACTGAAGAACCTCGAAACTTGAAGGAAATTGTCATTTTAAATTTGAAACGATATTGTGTGCAGTTAATTATTTTATCAAGCACACTAAGTTTTATTAAACGCAATGAAATAAATATCATTAAAAATGTGTTCAGAATACAAATTCCAGAAACAGGAATAACAAAATTAAAATAACTAATTAAGGAAACATTCTCCTTTCTAATTCTAAAGGTAAAATAAATAAGTAGGCGGATGAAGATCATACAATCCTGCAAGCAAACTGTTGAAGGAGAAATCATGTAAATTAGATTACGTTCATGAAGCCCTTATCCATCCAATTAAAACTTTAAACAATGAAGCCTACTGTATCTTCTCTTCATTGAAATTTAATAAGTATCAATACTCAATCTATCCTAATTGAATAGTTAAAATAATTTATAAACGCAAAATATAAAATATTACCAAACAAAACATGAAGCGTGTTTATTGTGCTTCAAACCTAATCAATAATTATTTATTTTAAAGGATAACGTAAAAAAACATTTCTTGGATAATAATGGTGAATAGATAAACTCATTTAGAAGAGACTATTATTTAAATAGTCGATCTATATATTATAAAATTACGTATTACCTGAAGAGCTCATTTATAAAAAGAAGAAAAGTGTGTACACGATGTTTATATTCATATTGACTACATAACGTACATAAAATATGAATCTATTATAACTTTGGATACTCAATCTATCAGAAGTCCCTGTAATTTCTGGAAGCACATCGATTATAAAAGACTAGTGGACCCGGCAATGCTTCGCTATTGCTTAATTTGAAACTTTGAAAGCCTGCTGCAATTCGTATCCCGTGTAATTCAACATATTCCTAATGATTGTTACACATAATTAATAAAACAACTGATTTGAATCAAAAGTTTAATACAATTTTAGGTTAGGCCTTTAAAACCTATGAAATATAATAATTAAAACATCTAATATTACAATTTAACATTATATTATTGTTACACATTATAAATAAAACAGCTTATTTGGACCAAAGATTTAACACAATTTTAGGTTAGGCCTATTATTATAAAATCAAAACATTTTTTTGAAAGAGTTTGGAATAATCACCATAGTAACCAGAATAAAACATTAATAAATACGAATCAGCTGTTTCATCTGTTATATGGCTGCTTATGGGAGGGATGAATTTTCGCATTTTCTACCCTTTAAATTCAAAATTTTGCAAAATCCTTTCTTAGTACGCCTCTACATTATTGGACGGATGTACCTTCCAAATTTCAAGTCTCTAGCTTTAATAGAATCGGCTCTGCGTTGATCATCAGTCAGGACATTTCATTTTATATAAGAGATAATAGTCCTGACAAAGTTGTAAAAGGTATTAGGTACAAAATAATTAACCTTACTGTATTTAAGTGAAGCGTGATAATGTATTAATTATTATTGAAATTTGATTTTATAATCAGGCATTTACCTAATGCGACCGTCATGGAGTTAGATAAAACATGATTAAATAATTCGATCAGGCAGCTAAACCGCTAAAATTATGTTTGTATGCTTTAAGGTTTCAACCAAATATTTTAGAAATTGGTTTACTCACGAAGGCCCTGAATAGCTGTATGCGTGTACGAAATATATTATTATAATTATGTGTTTTCACATCAGCCTTGCTGCCTCAGATTATGGACTGCGCTTTGTGTTTGCCCCACGTACTCAAAGCCATTAAACAAAAGCTCACGTGGATTTGGACCTGGTACTTTTACGGCATTTTACTTTTTGATCGATGTTTAGGGAACCAGATGGAACTCTTGTAACAAAATAATCAACTAACAAGGTTTCAACAGCTGACCTTGTGTGAACCTTTTTTAATTACATTTTAAATATCTGACGCTGTTTCCATTTCAGAATAGTTTCTACATTTAATTTTTTGAAATATATTTTTCAAAATGTAAACAGCTATTTCCTCCATTAATAAACGAAAATAAGTTATGATTGTATGTTTGCTATGCTGACGACATATTTCAGTGTTGCACTGAAAACAACGTGGAGTGACAATTTAGGATAAAATATTTGTCAAAATATATTGTACCTGTTTAATAAAATACACAAAATTATTAAAACTAATTTAAAAAAAAAAAAACACTGGATTTTTTTATTTTATGACACTATGCCGAGAATAACACTTGTATGAGATACAGTTATGCTGGTAAAAAAAAGTTATACCCCTATAAAGTACAATTTGTTATCGCCATTCCTCTTCAAACAAAATTATATATATTTTAATTAAAATTAAATTAATTGAATTGATATTAATTTTTATAAAATGGTTCGGACTGTATGATAAGGTGCGATTGAAATTTTAAAATATAAAAAAATTTTTTGAGAAGAATGTGAAACCTAAAATGTAGAATATTAAGTTAACACGTTCACTGATTCGCAAATTTCGTGTATCCTATGCTTGGAGCTGACCTTTTATTTTTTATACTTAGGCCTATAGCCTAAATGAGTAGAATTACTTTATTTTTATTTTTGAACCTTTCTAAGTAATGGTCACTAATATTTTAAAGCGGACGCACCAGACGCACATGTGCACATAGGCTTAAACTTGGCGTGCGAAGCAGGCAATACTCCCAATATGTGGGTTGGCGTGCGAAGCACTCAATGCACTGTGTGTGAAAATACTCTAAATACAGTTGGCGTGCAATGTACTGTGCGTCGGCCGTTCTCATAGTGTTCAGTGTCAAGCTCTCATGTGCGTCTTTAGCAGTGAACGTGTTAAAGACTGAAATTTTAGAATTAGAATTTGCATAACGTGCAATAATAATGTTCAAATAGAAGACTACCGAAGCTGATAGTGAACTTATTGAATATTAATTGACTTCCTTCGTTTCATCCAGTTACTTAATTATGACTTACGATACAGTTTTGACAAATTCTTGATATCAGCTTTTAATTACATCAAACTATTACATTACATTTTAATGTGTTTGAAAAGTAATAACTTGTAAACATTTATAATATTGATGGAATATAGTAAAATGCAAAACTTAATTAAACTTTGTATCTCTCAAAAATAATTTCATGTAGCTGTTGCCTTCATGTAGGTGGTTTCAATTAACTTAAACATATAGTGTTTCTTTTTTAAAGGGCAATATTTTCTTTATCTTGAAAACTATAAATCTTTCCGCAAACTTTAAATATGGAACCTTTTCATGTTTTTTTTTTTTTTTTTTTTTTTGAGAAATTAGAAAAAAATAGTTAAAATATTTATGAATACAGCCTTCAACTTTTAAATTTCTTATGGAACACTGTATATTATGATCTGTTACTAAGTTATTTTTTTATGAATGATAAATTTGTAGTTTTGTCACTTAATTCCTATATTATGGTTGAAAAAGTAAAAAAATTATTTGTTGACTTTTAAAAGTTATTTGTTTGTCTAAACAATGTGTATTGGTGTTAGGAGCGTTTTAATTAGTTTAACGTGTTTACATGAAAAAATATCTTCCACCCAGTTAGGGTAAATTAAAACCTATATACCTCTCTAACTTTCAAACGGTTAGTCTAGTAGTATAAAAAAAGACACTCCTAGAACAAAAAGTCTTAAAATAACTTGTAATATTCAATATCATATAACTTGTAATATACAGTCATTTATAAAATTCACGGTAATCCATAAGAAGTTCTAAAGTTGATAACCATGTTGGACAATGGTGGCCTTTTACAAATATACTAACTACATATTTTAAAATTCCTTAAAAAACAAGGAAAAATTCCCCATTAAAGTTTGCTGTTTATAGATACTAATGATGGTCCATTTAAAAAAACACAACCTGAGACATTTTTATAGATTATCACATTGCTCCAAGAGTGAAATCTTAAGCATAAAATGAATTTACAGTTTAAAACCGTTTAAACTAAAAAATAATGTAGTGACAAAAGTTTCATTTCGTGGTATGATTCACTCAAACGTAAATCAAAATTTGAAAACTTAACCATTATAAGACTTACATCCGTTATTATGTATTATTATTATGTAACGTACTACGCTACAATAGCGACAATTTTGTCGTCGGCGATGCCGTGGGTGCGGGACAAAGTTATAGATGAAGAACAAACAAGACATTACGCCACAACGCGTTTGAATTCTCAGCGGGGAACAATCCTAGCGGAAAAATAGAGTGTCCTGTGGTGAAATCAGGATTTATTGCTAGGGTTACCCGAGTTGAAAGTTACGAAACAATCGACGACTGGTTTCGCGAAAATATTATTGTTCCTGACTTATTTATAATATTCAATGTTGCTCTAGGACATCTTTTAAAACGTTTACAAGGTGATTCGCAAAAACCACTTTCTGAGCTGATTCTACTATAAAAAATATTGAAAACAGTTCATATAAATATAGGTTTATGCTTTGTTTTCGAGTTATCCTTTATTTTGTTTTTTTTCACAACATACTTATACTTAAATTATTATCCTGTTAAGAAAGTGTACCATTGTATAAACACAGCCAGTAGGTGACTCATCGCCTAGGCAGCGGACAGCGGCGAGGTAGGCCTATTATAGGGGTGGCCTCAGGTAGTCCCGCGTCCACCGGCCAACCTGAACTAGACAGAGTATAATACCAATGGCTACATGATATGTAGTCATTGATAATACTTTAGAAGTAGAAAAGATATTAAGCTTAAACTTTGTATTCATATTTGTTGCGTAACCGTTTATCACTGTACGAACAATCAGAACGTTCTTTAATATTCTCATAATGGCGGCAGTTTAAAATTGTTAAAATTGTTTAAAAATTTCAAATATATCAAAAACCACTAACTTTACAAAAAATAACAACTGACAAAGAAAATTACTTTGTTAATGACCAACAATACGTTTTGTATTTTATCTGTAGCTTATTAAATAACAGATATCGACAACCTTTTCAAAACAATAATGAATTAATATGAAATTAAATTATAATGTGCAATGCAAAGTATTTTTAATGAGACCATTAAATTGTGTCGAACCACATTATATGACAAGTCGATTTTAACATTTTTTGGCATGATGATGAAGCGTTTCGTTTGATTTATTTCCGCTTAAAAACCTAACAATTATAAAACAAGGCCAACTATATTATATTTTAAACATCACAATTCACTACGAGTGCAAATTTGAAACCCAAAAATATAATCTTATCTTAACATTTCCAAAATTAACAGCGTCTTTATAAAAAGTCAGATAACTGCTATGATACAGTTTAGGTATTTTACGAAAATACAGATGAACATTAAAATTCAGTTTCTATAACCCTGGAAGTTTCACTAATTTGTATGCTTTATTCTAATGCCATAACCTAAACTTCATGTTCATAAACGCTTTATTGAATTTCACATATTTTGATTCAATTGTATAATTATTTTCACTTATTTCAGAATTGTTATCATCACTTCAATCACACTTACACTTTCTAAATTACTCCCGCTATTACTTTTACTCAAATATTCAGTCATTGAATAAAAAGTGATGTTTATCTAAACAATAACAACTTATCTTAAAAACAAATAGCTGTTTTAGCCAATCAACTTTATTTTCCAAATCAACTATAATTAACTATAGTTCTTTGATCTAACCTTGTTGATTTCTTCGCCACCCCTCTTTCACATCATAAATAAATTAAATAATTGTAAAAACCTAAAAAAAGAAGTATAGCCTACAACTAATTGTTTATAGTTATTTGTGTCTTAAGTGAGGAAAGTATCATCATGTCGCCCCGAAAGGAAATGTTACTGCAAAAGCGCTGCGAGATGGTAATTTTTTTGAGGGCGACTAAGACAATTAATTTATTCTTCTCGTAAGACACAAAAAATGTTTTCTCCAGCTACAGTTGTAGTAAATAATTTGCAACTTACTATCTACCATCTTTATTAAAACATGGACATTTGTATTTACAAAAAAGCAATTTATGAATTAAATTACAAGTGAAAAAACATAGACCAAGACCGGGAGTTGACCCCGGGACCTTCACGTTTCCGTCGTGATGCTCTGCCATCTGAACTACCCTGATATCTACCGATATTGGTCGATGTTATCTCACTTGTACGGTTTTTACTGCTATTATTGAATTAACAGATTGAATACCTCGTGTACACGACATTGAAGACAATCTCAATTCTTATTTCACAGTTTACAGTGGTGTTATTATTATTATTATATGGTGAATAATAATATGATATGGTAATAATATGGTGAATAATTATATTATTCCTTTCTTTTATAATTTCCGCTCACTGTTCTTTTCTTAATTAATTTACTTGGTGACGATCGTTTCGCCTTTCAAATCAGGCCTAAAAGTTTATGGTTCGAAAATGCCTGATTTGAAAGGCGAAACGATCGTCACCAAGTAAAATTAATTAAGAAAAGGACTGTGAGCGGAAATTATAAAAAAAGGTAATTACTTTTACATATATATATATAACCAGTCCATAAGGCAAAAACAAAAACAATATAAATTATTATTATGTATTATTTGTTTAACAAGGCGAAACTAATGTTTAAAGTTAAATTTTAATCTTTAAATTGCCGTTTATTATTAGTTCGTTTTTTATACAAACATTTGCAGTTGCCATACGTTTAATGTTATTATAATAAAGGTGTAGAATTAATAATTATAACATCAAAGCTAAGATGGTAAACACAGTTAAATGTCTAGTCATTGAAAAAACATTCAATAAACATAAAATGTTGGGTTATCACATTAGTCTAACCTAAAATTATTGTGTGTATGTTTAATTTATTTTACCTGTCTTAACGGCAACATACATACGATCATTTTAGGTTAGGCATAGACTTAAAATTACTTTCTAGGCCGTAATGTTAGAAATCCGTGGTAAATTTTACGATTTCATTTAAATAATTTACAAAATATGTTGGTAATTAAAAATGTAATAGTAGGCTACTTGATAAATTACGTGTTTTAATAATAGCCGAAACGACCGTCGTACTACGGCAGTAAAATAGAATATTGTAAGACAGTTTATTAGGTAGCAGCATTTATTTATTAAATCAATATTTGGAATATAATTATAAAACTTATCTTCATAATGTCGCAGTTCAAATAACAATGATTTAATAGTATCGTTAGGCCTATTATAACTTCTTCTTTTGTTGCATGGAGGCACCCAAAACTCATCATCGGTCATAATGGTAATATAATATACTATTTGATATCATACACTTTTAACACTTTAAAAAAGGGAGAGACATATCTACAAGTAAATGCCTGGGCACTTTGAATGAACTGTTCGTTTCAATGTGGGTCGGGAGTGTTTCAGTCTAACTGAAACATTTTGTTTCGGTTTGCTTCAATCAAATTGTTTGGCGCAGTGTAGTTTCAGCCTAACATATGATTTAACTGGCAGAAAGGTTCCCCTTTAAAAATAATTATTGAGATTACTTTGTCCCCTCCCATAGGATGATAAGTGGTTATTTCTACCCTATTAATGAGGCAGAAAAAGTCCTCTTAAAGTAGTAACAGGAGGAAAATATATGTTTTAAATCTTTTACAGGTCCACTTTTGTCACTTTATATACTGTAACGTCCATCAACAACTTCTATCATTTAACCTTCACCCAGTCCCCAAATAGTTATCCTTTTCTCCGCCAGATGTCGACTCTGTACGGTATACCTCTTATCGTACACAACTTAACAGAGTTCGTTGTAACCGACAACCGATCAGCTGTGTCTTTTTTATCTCGTTAGCTTTGTCATGAGTTTGTGTAAAGCGTCGGACATTAGACCGTTACAAACGAAAACTTTCAGACGCTGCCAAGTGGTCGTAATGTTGCCGAACTTTAAATAATTTGATCGGGGTAACGTGTGTCGCTGAAGAACATGAATTACTTCTAAGCCTTTTGTTTTCCGCATACCAGGTAGAATATTTTAGCTTTACCTTAATAATTATAAAATATTACTTGTAAAACTTAATTAGGTTATTTCCACTTTTGCTTCATG
>JAGFPH010006618.1:16534-39044 GCA_018207615.1 Philaenus spumarius
TATATAAACAGTCCAAGGCAAACAAATAGTCTATAAAAAAAAAAAAAAAAAAAAAAAAAATATAAAAAAGATTTTTTGAAATACAAATAATTGAAGAAATATCTGAAATTTATGTTTACTTTATAGTAACAGAAATTAAAAACAACACATTTCAAAATTACAAATCTACTATACATTGTGTCACAAAAAAACATAGTGGGCTATACAGGAAATAAATGAAACGTTGTATACGTTGATGTATACGTTGAAATAAATTAAAATCTTTTAAAATTCAGTTTGGTTTAGTAGCAGTAAGACATTTGATTTTGTACAAAAACTCAATGTAAGTCCGGAAATGTATAAGACATAGAGTTCAAATTTCGTATGATCATTTTGTATGTTACGATTTACAAGTGAGAAATAAGAATAAATAAGATAAAATAAATAATAATTAAATAAAATTAATTTCGAACTAATATTTTTTTTTACTAAAAAAGGGGTTTAAAATCATTCTTGGACAGAAAAAGGCCTATAACTTAAATAATACAAGTTTGTTCAAATCAAAGAAATTATGTATGGTTAGAGAGCGTGATAATACATAGACTAATGAACGAATAATTAAATAAAAATTAGTTAATAATCCCAAGAATTAAAATAATTAGGTTAAACAACTACAAATCAAAATTAGACTTAAGTAAGGGAAAATTATTAATAGGCTATGTACCAGAGATATATAATCAATTGTAACACCATGTTAGAAATTGAAGGTAGTTAAAGGGGTGGGGTGGTGTAGTATAAATCCAAAAACCGCAATCTCAAAAGAAGAAACATCTGACGAACCAACGAAACTACCAACCATCCGAAGACTGTTTTTTCACTTTTTGAAGCAAGCAGAAGAGATTAACCTCAAGATTTTTTTTTAAATTTAATGCAAAACTTCCGAAGCCAATAACTCCAGAAGTAGACGGAATAGAAGAACCATTCAAACGAAGACAGCATCAGAGAGTGATGAAGAATCATTTAATCCTTCAAAATCCAAAATTGAGCCACGGACAAGCGAGTTACAGGGGTTTTGGAAAATAACATACAAAAAGATGCAAGATGCAGGAAGTAACATGATTTTGTTAAGTTAGCAAGCGTCGAGTTCAGTTTGAATTCAATATCTTATTTATTTCTGGAGTTACAATGGTGGATTGCGACTAGATAAGCCAAATTTAAAAAAAGTTAAAAAACATTTATTATTTATTTCTATGTATACAATCCAATCATACACTTGTTATGACACCCTGTTTAAAGTAATATGTGATTAAAGTGTACTGACATGCTTATTATAATAACTACACTCATACTCCGGTTACTACCGGGTAACATTAGTAGAACACAGAGAAGAAGCATGTTACGTGTAAGCCACGGTTGCGTCAAGCGAATGGTTTAGACGTCTAGTTGCTTACAGCAACTCGGGTTTTATCAAATTACATTAAGTTATAAATATTTTTTAATGTAGGTGAGCACATAAAGTATAAAGCGTTTCAGTTCAAGTAAAAGAACAAAATAACTTCCAAATTAATATCTCCAAATAACTGTGATTGTCCTTAATTTGAAATGAAGCAAGATATAAGCTCTAGTTAGTGCCATTTTTTTTCTTTTTATATAAGCTTTTCAATGGTGTAGCAAAGTTTTTAAGTAAAAAAGTCTTACATAAAAAATGAAAAAAGCAAACAAACTTAAAGACTAAAATATTATTTCGTAAAGCAAAATCAAATTAACTTATATAGAAAACCACCATGATTTAAAACAAAACAAGCACCACTTATTGATTAAATTTATTAAAAAACTGTTTTTGATTTATGTAAAGTACAAATTTAAATATCTCATACAACAAACATGTTCAGAGGATGAGAGATGGTAGCAATATGTATGAGACGACATGAATATTGCATGAAGAGAAACTAGCATGTACGTCCAGATGTACCTTAGCTAATACACTGGATCCGAATTCAAATCTACTGTGGATCTAAAATGTGTTAGTCAAAATAATGTAAAAACAATAACAGGTCATTTTAAATTGACACTATAATTCGAACAATGTATTTAAAATCAGAAATCTTACTTTCCAAGCAATACGTAATTAATTATTTGAGGTATTTTAAATATTTTTGTTCACAGATTTAGGGGAAACAATTTCGGCCTTTCAGGTTGTACATAAAAAAAAATATGAATTTTTACAATAATTCAATCACGCATCTGGACCGCTGATGTGAGTTAAGTGAGTTTTCAAAATTAAGTTTATCATATGTTTTATTGTTTCATCTCTCTGGGAAATTGGTCTACTCATGAATGGACTGAATAGCTGCCTCTGACTTATATAATTATATTTTGTTTGAACATCAACCTCAAGTCCCGGGTCACGCGCTACTTCTTTCCGCCTGCAGCGAAAACAACCCCTTTGCGAGTTTGCACCTCAACCTTGCTACCTCGGATGATTGACGGCTTCGCTTGCAGTGAAATAACTTTCTTTTTATGGTAATTTTATGGTATTTTACTTTTTGATTGATTTTGGGGGAACCAGATGGGCTATAAGGTTGTGTAAAAAATCGAAATTTGCAGTATAAGCTCCTATATTTAATTTAAAAACAAAAAACCCACTGAAGATTAATTCTGGTATTAAAAATCACAAAAGATGCTTACTTTCGGTCATAAAAAGTGTTTTCTGTAGTTGGATATTTCTACGAGTGACTTAGAAAAATAACGTGTGTTCCAAATTTGGAGCAAATCGAACGTAAAATGGAACCGTTGAGTGCGAACACAATGTTATATAGATGTAGGGCCTATTATATTTTTAATGATACCCTAAATTGTGTTCTATGGACTATGCTTGGTTTTTATTGACTACTCAAGACCTTAGGTCTCAACATAAGAGTCACCATAATACCCCATATTTGCTATAGGAATTTTCTAAAAAGTTTAAAAAAATCATTAAACACAATATTATTGGTCCTTTAAGATTTTTGGTTCTGCTTCTGAATTTATTATTCTGGAGAGGATTTAAAAATATTTTAACTCTTTAAGTTTATAAGGACCTTTATTGCATAACGCTTTTAAATTTATAAAATATACGTGTGCATTAAACGTTTTTATTTGGTCACACTTTATTTACATAAAGCGATTTAAGAAGAAAAGAAGTTGTGTCCATAATAATAGTACGGATGTTGAGTATCCTATATTGTATTATTAATATTGCATATTAAATTCAAATCAGAACTACGGAAATTATTTTAAGTCGTAATGTAAAGACACTCGTCAATAATTATTGACAACCTGTCTCCGCCTCTTCCCGTCACCGTTCTTATCTATATTACTGCCAATATTAATTAATCTTCTTCAAAACTAATAAGTCATTCATTACCTCTCCGAGGAAATTGATTCGCTAGAGTTCTGCTATTACATTACAGATATTGGATTACATCATCACGAAGCCTTTAAACGACTTAATCAACTTTCAGATCAAGGTTTGAGTAATGTGTTAAATATGTAAACTTATTTGAAGAGTTACTTGAAAGTATGGGTATACAATACAATTATGTACAGCTGTAATACATTGTGTTTACATTTTTTTTAAATTCTACAACGAGGTAATTTTTTTTCTAAGAAGAATTTTATCCTAATTACGATAAATGCATGAACTAAGTAACAAAGGGTAGTTAAATGCTAATGTGGGCAGACATGTATCACAGTTAAGTGGAAAATGATCTAAGTTAAAGATTAAAAGGGTTGCGTACATATTACGAGTGGCATGATAAACTTTTTACTGTGGCATATACTGGGCGAATTTTAATATTATATTAGAACATTTTGTACGGGACTGAACAATAGTAATGTGAAACACATTTATGGAGAATCTATCAAAAATGTCAAGTGAATTTCAAAATTATAATTAGATTTAATTTGTTATAATATGTACAGTGAGTACAGGTATTATGCATAGATTTACCACAATTTATTACAATGGAACGATTACGATTTTGGATTTGTAACAAATATTGTTTGATGTAAATAATATAAAACAATTATTTGAATGTCGGTCTTATGTTTACACTTCTTAAATAATATCTTCAATGTAATAAATGCAAAAATTATTGTTAGTCTTTTTTTTTTTTTTTGGATTATACTTACTCTTGCAAAAGTGTAACTTTAATATAACTTTGTATGACTGAATGGGAATAGAAATGGCTTTAGATTATATGTTCACTAGGGGTTTTAACCTTGCTCCCTTTGCTCACTAACCCTGGCGGCAACCCATTTTTAAGCCAATGCAAACAGACTATTGTATACTCTGATATTTTCACGGAAATTATGATTGAGCATTGACTTTATACGTAGCTAATGTAATATATATATATCGAAATAGACATAACCGTCTTCCATACTTCAAACTGCGGTATGCTATGTAAATTCACCATTGATATTAAAATAATAACTCATAATTAACATTTCATACACACTTTGAAGCTACCAACTAAAGGAAACAATACATACATATGCAACACCAATGTTTGATTTATAATACCGTAAGCCTTTTGTTTGCTTTTACCTATTTCTGAACAAAAACTGTCATTTGTAAAGAATTTGATTCTAAATTTGTCAAACTGGTTTCAGATTAACTTGTTTGATTCATTGTTGTCCTAATGTAAATGATGTTAAGTTTTTTATAGAAATTAGATGTGTTATTTGTAATATGTAACAACAAAAGTTTAAATTGTTTTACAGTAAATATTTTTCTGAGTTTGGTATTCGTTTGCTTTTAGTTTGTTAATCTAACTTATAAAAGTTCGTTATAGTGTTTATATTTAAGTTTCTAAGTTTTTTTGCTATGTTTCCTTTTCATGGATATACTTTTTTTACTTTCCTATTTTATTGTTATTGCTCACTTAATACATACTAGGGGCTCCGCCCCTGATCGTTTCATTTATTAACTCTAGTGGCAACCCATGGTGAAGTCAATGCAAACATATTATTGTATACTCATATTTTATCAATAATGACGATTGATTAGGTCAGAGGCGCTTGGATAGAAGTAGGGAAAGATGGTATCGGTGACGTATACATAGCTAATATAAGACCGAGATCGAAATTGACACGACCTTCCAAAATAATTCGAATTGCGTTATAATTTCACAGTTTATATTTAAATAATCAATAATCAACAATAAACAAAAAGTGTATACACTTGACTTACTAAAGGAAACAATATAATATGTAACACAAGATGATTGACTTATAATACAGTAAGCCTAAGTTTATTTTTACCTAAGTTTGAAAAAAACCTTTTAGTTATGAGGAAAATTTATTGCAAGTAAACGTAATTTAGTTCATTGTTTGCATAACTAAAATTATGATACGTTTTTGATAAGAATCTTCTGTATAATATGTAACAACAGAAGTTTGAACTGAATTACAATACAGTAAGAATTTTTCTTTGATTTTGGTTGTGCTTGATTTCAGTTTGTTAATCTAACCTAAGAAAAAGCTATTGGTTGTGAAGAATCAATCAAATCAATTAATCAAACCAAGGAATAATAAAAGGATTATAAATTTGCTAAGTTGGTTGCTATGGTAACGTATGTAAACAGTCATGTGTAGCTAAGCTTTTGATCCAAACAGCTATTTTACCTGATACAGGTCTGTTGAGTGAACCCAGAATTTTCACAATTTGAACGTTTTAAAATAATAATAACTTTAATAAAATACTTTCTTAATGTGCGAATATGGCCCCAAACGAATATACCTTTAAATTTCTGTATCTTTAGTAGTTTTTGCTCTTCCATTGATTCATGTCAGTCATTAAGTCATGAAAAAGTCGTTAAATATATAAAATATATGGTTTCAATTTCTTTATTAAGCAGTAACATCCAAATTTACTGAAATATTTAGTATCTATTAAATTCATTAAAACAGATTATATAACTAACAGTAGATAAACATATGAAGCATTTAAAGGGAATTGAATTGCATATAATTTCTGTTGAAGCAAACAATGTTGTGAATATGTTTAATTTATTTAGGTGTAAAATAAAATTCGTTAACAAGAAACTGAACGGATGACAAATAAAAAGTAAAATGTTTCCACTATGCCACGAAATCTAGCTTAATATTCACAGAATGTATTAAATTATTGAAATGTTTTTGTTAGATAGCTGGTATAGCTTACAAAAGTGCATGTTTGAGTAAAATGATAAACCTAAAATAATTTAAAAAAGAAATAATGTTAGTTCGAAGAAATACTTTGTTGGACAGGACACTTTTAAATGTTTGTTTAATTAAGAAAAGCGCAGCGAGAAAATAATCTGAGCAAATACATCCAACAGAGACTCTTTTCACACTTTTTCCCATTAATTCCATCAGTAGACCCAGCCTGGGACCGGTGAGACATTAATTCAGGCTAGGTCACTTGGTCTATCATTTTAGTTGTGGATGGGAAATCCATCCTCGGCACCATGTATTCATTACTAGAGTAGTGCCGGACTCCTAAAGGCTAAATTACTATTATGCGTTAATCGTGTATGCAAATCGTCTCAGTAGTCTTTTGTGGCACATCTCACAAATTTGGCAATCGCCCTCCAGTCATCTTCATTTCTTAGCATTACTTTGGCCAGATTATCAATATCGGGTATTCTGCCGACTACAACCTTTAGTTCTTCTCGGTCACATTCGCAT
The DNA here is from genome assembly GCA_018207615.1 of Philaenus spumarius. NCBI lineage: Eukaryota > Metazoa > Arthropoda > Insecta > Hemiptera > Aphrophoridae > Philaenus > Philaenus spumarius. Next base: position 23,228 of record JAGFPH010006618.1, read on the forward strand.
GTAGCACACCTGAGGAAAGTGTGCTTCACAGTATCTTCCATTCCACAATATACACCATCCTGGTTTGTCCCTAATGTGAAACATAAGGGGCTAGCTTCCAAACTCACCGTGCCCCACGAGTGCTTGTGCAATTTAATGGTCCACCTCACCGAAATGTCTCGATGTCTATGTTACTATCTTCCTCGTCCAACCTCGTGCTCTTCATTTGGAGAAATCCACCTTCTCTGTTACTCTTCGATTTTAACTCTTCTGGCATCCTCTCTGCCTATTCTTTGTGGTCCACAGCTCATATACATTTCTTCATCGATTCGGTTTATATGAGATACTCCAGCTAGTGCAATGGCCGCATTTGTTGATACAGTCCTGTAAGCTCAAATGGTTTTAAGTGGCATTCTTCTCTGTATAGTTTCCACCATTTTCCTATACTTTACATCTTTGAAAGCTTCCCTTCTGTCATCAACCGCATATAGTAGGACGGAATATGCAGCACTCATTAACACTCTGTTCACACTACATTACAATAATACCATTATGTATGGAACACTTCTGCAGCTTAAAGTAGCTGTGTTACAGTTATTTACACTTAATACTGACCGAGTTGTGTCCAAGCTAAATTAATATCGTAATACGTTTTTATTACACATACAGAATGTTTCGCAAGAGGTTATCAAAACTTCAGGAGATGATGGGGGACCTAAAAAAAGCAAAACTAATTATTCATATGAACATAGGTCTGGAAAATTTTCGTTTTCCAACTATCCACCATTTTGTTTTTGTACAAAATAATTTATAACTTGGCACGAAGTTTAATCTAACAATAATACATATTCAGAAATATAAGGGATGATATAATATAATCATGCATTTCAAAATGGTGGCTGTTTGAACATTTAAAACCTAAATTACTAAAAAAACGAACATTTAAAAAAAAATCCAAGATATCTTTTTTGTAGCACTTTTTTGATGCAAATGCAAAAACCATCGGATGAAGGATAATAGTGATATTAAAGATAATAATAGCATAAAATTCGATATTGCTGTGTTTACTGTTTTGGTAAATGATTCCGGGTTGATAAAAACAATTACTACGCATAACTTAACTATTATCTTTCATCTGATTGTTTTGCCAGTTACACAATCCGATAGGGAATTAAAAGGGCTACAAAAAAAGTGTCTTGAATTTTGTGTTAAAATTAACGATTTTTAGGTAATTCAGGATTGAAATTTTTTTAAAGCCGCCATTTGAAACTCATTATCGAACATAATCGCTTGGATTGTGTTAAAATATTCCATTGTTAGGTTAAACGTTATGCCAAGTTTGAACTGAATCAGACAGACATTCCTCTACATATGAATTGTTTTGTAAAGTAAAAAATGGGGGACCTGGAAAACGAAGCTTTTTTGGTCTTATGTTCATATGAAAAATGTCTCTTTGTTTTAGGTCCCCCCAACATCTCTTGAAGTTGTGCCAACCTCTCTAAAAACACCCTGCATACATTACACCTAATATGATTATATTGAAGTTAAATTTGTGTGTGCATAAAAGTTTTTCATTTAAATAGTGAAGATACTAACGTAGGATTTGTTTAGCTGTTTATTTCGCTAAATGAAATCCTGTAAAGCCAAACCTCATGAGATTACGTTCTCGGATGCAACGAGTCAGCATTCCTCGAGAAATGCTTCACAAATTATCGTCACGAATCCTAGACTAACATTACCGCTTAAATCAATGTGTGACCTACATTTGTAGAAATATTCCTTAACACTTGATTCAATATGAATGCAAATAATAGACTTACTTAAACGATACATAATTAATTAGAAGGTTGTTTAAACAAGTGCATTATTTCATCCTCATACTTATCAAACCAGTTAAATTTAAATAAATGTAAAACTTGCCTTGCATATTTCACTAAAGAGTCGATTTAGTAAATATTACATAGTTGATAAATCAAAATCGGGCAACAAACTTTAAACAATCTATAAGTTCAAATTTAATTCATAAATTAAGATTGTATTCTAACATGAATCTGTGAGAATGGCCGAGTGGCAGATCAACTAATTTTATAATATTCTGCTAAGTGAGCATAAGATGGCCATTTAATAATAAAAAATAGGACATTTTAAAAATGGCAATACAAAGGTACCTAAGTCAGTGTGGATAGGTAAGTAAAAGAGAAATTTAAAACCTATAAATTATATACAAGTAATTTTAAAAAAAATAGTTAAAACATACGTATTAAATTTGAATACATTGTTGAGTGTGAAATGCGAATAAAAACTTCAACAACTAACTGCACACATTTGTTGTTTCATTTATACAAAATAAACGATTTACTTTGTTGTTTGATAGAATATATTAAATAAATAATCAAACAAAAGATAGGTTTAAAAATTAAATTAGTTTTGCTTTACAAAGAGAAATCGTTGTAACATTCTGTTTTATATTATTCATTGGATTATTTGTGTAAAATATTATTTATGATTAATATACAACTACTAGCTGACCCGTACGGTGTTGCCCGTGGTGGTTGGTACTTTCAGTCTTTTTAACGTAATTGTATTGTTATTAAGTGTTCAGTCAGTGAGTGGTATTTGGATTTTATATATATAGATCTTAAATAATAAAAGCACTATTGTCGTAATAATAAAAGATCTGAAATTATGATTTTAGTAACTTTGATCCCCCCAAACCCCTCCTAAAATTTCGAATTTTTCATAGGGACCCTTTCTTAGTGAGCACCTATGGCCATAGAGAAAGCTACATACCAAATTTTATTCCAATCCTTTCGGTAGTTTTGAAGAAATCGTGATTTAATAGCTTTGATCCCCCCAAACCCCCCCTAAAATTTATAATTTTTTGAAACCCTTTCTTAGCCAGCGCTTATGGCCCTAGAGGAAGCTACATCCTAAATTTCATTCCAATCTGTTCGGTAATTTTAGAGAAATCGTGATTTAGTAATTTTTACCCCCGAAAACCCCCCTAAAATTTCCAATTTTTTAAAACACTTTTTTAGTGAACACTTATGGCCCTAGAGGAAGCTACATTACCAAATTTCATTCCAATCCGTTCGGTAGTTTTGAAGAAATCGTGATTTAATAACATTGATCCCCCAAACCCCCCTAAAATTTATAATTTTTTGAAACCCTTTCTTAAAGAGCACCTATGGACCTAGAGGAAGCTACATACCAAATTTCATTTCAATCCGTTCGGTGGTTTTTGAGAAATCGTGATAAGTGGGTCAGTGAGTGAGTGAGTGAATGAGTGGTATTTCGCTTTGATATATATAGATAAAACATTATTTATATATTTCCAATTACAAATACGTATTGCTGCAATATCTTGAAGGATATAAATTGTTTTGTGTGCTAGGTTGTACTAACCCTATTTTTAATTTAATGGTTTTTAACATTATATGCTGGATAATTTTACCAGATTCGGAAGATCAAATCAATATCAGTTTGTATTAATAATAAATAGTATAAATAATTAAATCGATTATTGTTAAAAGGGTGTGAACCACATTTTTCAAAATTACTTTATGACGAAATATTTAAATACACTTTGGGGATACACACATTAAACAGTGTTAAAAGGGCATTCCCAAACGTTGGTCAAATGGGATTAATGTGCATCCAAATATTTCAAACTGTTTCTTTAAGGGCACAAGTCCTACAAGTAACTGTTTTAAACGGGGGTAACTCCAAAACAATAAATATCGCAGATTATCAGCTGTGGAGTTACGCCCTCTAAATAAAAACACTCAGCTGAATACAGCTGGTTTTCCGTTGTTTCAAAAGCTAACCTCAATATTACTGATCGTGATGTGAAACAGCTTTGTACTAGTTATTATTTTGCGTTACCAGTAATATCAGTGATTATCCAAATTTACCGTTGTGGCGGTTATTTTGCCAAGAAAACCCGAACACCAATGTCAGTTACTTCTTTTATTGGACTTATTACTGTGAAAATTTCAATTATTGATTTGGTAGACACTTGTGCTGTTTGTGAGGAGCTTAATATAAAAATTAAGCCACCTCACCTTAATGAGACTGGTTAAAGGGCTGGCATGGCAGAGCGGTTAGTTCATGTTAGGAAAAGTAAGAAATTTTACACTAAACTTGATAAAGAAAAAATTGCAATAAAGATCTTGTTTTAGCTCTTACATTTGACTACATAAAACAATCAGCCTTCCTAAAATACCTGTTCCAGGAGCTCTATTACATGAGACAGTTGCCCCTTAACGTTTTTTGTATCCACGATATAAAAAAAAGAAAACTCCTTATCATGAAGGACATGGGGAAAAGGTCCCAATGAGGTATGCACCTTTCTAAGGGAATATTTAAAATCGGTTCTTGAGCAATACACTGAATTACACTTGTATTGTGACAACTGAATTGGTCAGAATAAGAACCAGACATTGTCAAGATTATGTTTGTACCTCACAGGCTGCAAGGTATTTAAAAAAGTTTAACAGTTCTTCCTTGTGCCTGGGCATAGTTTTTTTACCGTGTGACAGGGATTTCAGTGCAATATCTAAAGCATTACGAAGGCATGACATATTATTCATATATGAAGAAGTAAACAATTATCGAAAAAAGTTCTTCAATTCCAGGCAAATTCTCAGTCAACTTGATTACTGCAGAAAAAATTCTTGATTTTAAAGAGTGGATGAAGCAATACTAAAAAAAAGTTCGCTTCGAAAGAAACCAGAGGAAAAAATGTTGCTAATAAAGATAAAATTATGTTTCAAATAAGTACTTTGTACCATTTTTAATATAACTCTGAAGAGAAAGGTAATATAATAAACGGCTTCGTAACTCATAACTTTTAAATAAGCAAAACCAAACTAGTTTTCCCCCCAACTCAACACGCATATCCATAATGAAGTTCCCATCAAAAACGTTAAAGTTGCTGACATATTGAAACTAAATGATTATATCCCTGATATTTATTCTGCTTTCTACCAATGGCCTATAAGTAATAATGAAGGTCCAGACAATGACTTTGAGGATGAAACCGACAGGGAAAACCAGGAAGACTGAAAAGGCAGCCAAAAGAAAAACACAAATCAGTTTTTCTTCTGTGACCATGTTATTTTTGAACTGTTTGACTTCGAACTTTTTATTTACATTAATTTCTATTTGATAAAAGCGTAAGAAATGAAACACGTTACACTTTTAAAACATTTTTATAAGTTATTTATATTAAATATAGATTTTTTTTAAATAATGTAGCTTCTCTTTTCCCCTTGGACGTACGCCCTTTTAAAAATTATTTACATTTACAAAAGCACATTTTGGTTTATTTATAACATTGAATCTAAATAAATCATTGCCAACTTTTTTCTTCATATGTGAATAGTTGTGTTGTATCCTACAAATTGAAAACTTGTTTTTTTTTTACGAACCAAGAGTACGATGTTTTAATTGTTTCCTGTAAAATTTATTGTTGTGGACATGCGCCCTTTTAACAAAAGTCGATTCAATTAAATAAACTATTTCAGATTATTTACATATTTTGCAGAATAATTCGTGTGCGATTTCTACATAACTACCCAAATTAAAACTGTTAAGAAACTATATATAATCAAACTATAGTTTATACCGTAGTTGGTTATAAAATTATAGTATGGTTTATTATTAAGTTTTTGTTTTTTCGATTTTTTTTAATTGCTAAGTAAAGGTGCCCTCTCCTAAAGCATCCAATAATGCTTACAACAAGAGGTTTTTAACGTATAGTTTATAGTTTAGTTTACAACAATTAATTAATTGTTCTTCTTAAAGATCTGCCTTACATAGTAATATAATAAAAATTGATAAACTGCTTACATATTTTTTTTATCTAAATGTATCATTACACTCAAAATTTGTAGGAAATTTACGTTGATACTTAATATTTATTTATTTGATATTTCACTTAACGCTGCACTCTTGACTTTAAAATAATTTAACTAAACTAATAGAAATGAACTGAAATAAAAGGACAAATGTATCATAAAATGTTTCAACTTTAATTAAATGATTTATATTAGTCGACTTTTGTTGCACATAAGCCTCTAACGATCGCAGCAGAAAAGCTCTCTTTGCGATTGCAACCTTGAACTGGCGGCAATTGTTATAAAATCATTAGATTTAATTGCATCTGTTTGACTTCGTGAAAGAATTATAATTGTGTGCGATAATGTATAAGCTGCACTTTTTTTCTGGAAACATTTGTTTTAATGACCTTTCTGTAAAAAAGATTTTATCTCAAATAAATTTTTTTGATAATTAAATTTAAAGATACTTCTAAATCTATGACCATATTTACTTTTAAACATCCTCTTGTGTCAGAGCCATACTACACTATTTCAGTAATAGGCCTAATAATAATAATAATACAATAGGTTTATTTAAATTACTCTTGTAATTTTAAATGAAATTGTTTACTTTGTGGAGTAATAGTTCTGTCTATTTAAGCAATGTATGTGTTCAGCTATCCTTGTTAGTGGACATATTATTTATGTCTAAGCAAGAAGTAAGGAATATATAATTAATTTCTGATAAATCAATGCTTTTTCTCAAAATCTAAGTAGTGCAATCGATTTAAGAGTTTATATGTATTCAAAGCAAACTATCCAAGGATGGGTTGAAAGTATGTAAATTAGGCACATTATAAAATGTATTACTTAAACCTGTCAAATTTCCCCATGTAAACATTTCTGCACAAAATATACGTGTTTATAGTTAAAGTAAGAAATTAAGGGCTCGAGGTAAAATTAAACTGCTTGGAAACAGAAAATATTCATAATACAAGCTAGGCACCACTATAGTGGAAAAAACCATTTGTTACAAAAAATTAAATATTTTAAATGTACCTTTTAAAATCAAACAATCATGTACACTTTATTTTTAGCTTTTCTAATTCTACAAGTATATTTAAAATTCGTATACAAGTATCATTTACTCATATCAAAATGTTTAATATTCGAACGCGTTTCGATGACCACGTAATCATCATCAGAGATGGTTACCGTTGCAAACTTTATGAGATCTGTCTTCTGCTTATATTTATATAGTTCTTCTTTCTCCTAAGTTCAGTTGAAGTTTACATTTTATTTAGGTTAAGTAAATATTGTTTTATTACCTGAAAATGGGCAATTAAAAATATGTTGAAAACGTAACTTCAAGATATTACTTTTTGGAACTAAATCCAAACCATATTTTTAAAGAGTCTATTTCTTGAAAATTAGTTCTAAATCTGTATTTTATACAAGAAAAAGTCCTGATTTACTGACTGATTTATAATCAACGTTCAGCTAAAACTATTTTAACTAGAGACTTAAAGGTGCAGGTACCTTCATACCACTATTTAGAGGTGCACTAATGAAGGATTTTGATACAAATTTATTTTAAGGGTTAAAAAAAGTTCAGAATACGGGCACTCCCGTAACATAACATATACAAAAACTCATTTGAATCAAAAGCTTAACATAAATTCTAGTTGTGACCTATTAATTGTGAACCAACACAAGTCTGTCGGATGCATTTATATTCATTATCATAGCAACTAAATTATCAAATTTATAATTATTGAATTATTTTTCACAAACAACAGTTTAAAAAAAATTGGTTAATAAAATAATAACAAACAAAAACATTAGACTAGGTATATACTGAACCAATGTTTTTTTGAAAGCTTTTAGATTTATTACAATTGCAACCACATTGGCATTCAGTTCATTTTCTACAAAACCAAAATTTTTTTAGGTTAGGTTATAGTAATTACAAACAACGGTAAGGCTTACAATTATAATTAAAACGCTTATCACTATTAAATCTATGCCAACTTTAAACTTTACTAAGCCTATTTGACCTGTTTGAAAAACTGCTTTTTCGTATTACATTTTGCTCTTATTTTATAACTTGTTAATTGCCTCTCTTCTTTATGAAAATAAAAAATCCCTGTCAAATTAATCGTAATTTCTGTGAAAATATCAGAGTATACAACAATTAGTTTACATTTGCTTCGCCGCTGGGGTTGGTGATCGAAGCGAGCAAGGGGTGGAGCCCTCTGGTAAAGTATAAATAATTGTGATCACTAACTCACACAAATTGTTACTTCTTTTGTTAAAAGTTATAATTTAATAATAATTTCCGAACATAATCAGTTTAACATTTTCAAATCTTTCCCGTTTGTTCCTTCATATAACTTAGTCATTACACGTTTCATTCTGTTATATTGTCTGTGTATAGAGATAGTCTACATTAGCTGCATTCAGGTCAAAACATCCAACGTGTGCCTTGAATTCACTTAGAGTTCCACCACATGAGAATGCGAATATGTGAATGTTATGAAGCTGTACTGTTATTCCGGGTAGCAATAACTGAAAAGTAGTAATATAGGAATAGGAATGGAAATTCTTTGCAGAATATAGATTTCTGGTCTAACAGGCAAAGATAATTTTTAAAGTTTTATAGTTTTTGTTCAAGATGTAGCATTAAAGGATGGGACGAACCAAACAGAAACAACTATTTGCAATAAACTATCTCCAATGTACGAGTACCTTATCTGATGGCACATCTGTAATGCTAAAGTAAATATAAACTTCTTCAATTGTTTCATATTATGTAATATCGTCCTTTCTTTGGAAAGCTCTGTTACATGGAACAAAGTCGGTTTATCATCACTGCATTTTTAGATGTGCACATTCGTTTTTAGAACTTAATACTGTCACACCGGTAATACTCGTACTTATCCCTATTATTAGTAACTAGTGGACATGGCAATGCTTCGCTATTGCTTGATTTACCTAACCTAAAATTATATTCAGTTTTCCAAATCAGTTGTTGATCAAAATCAGCTGTTGATCAAAATCAGCTGTTTTAAGCTTTTCATACGAACAGCTGTTTTTTGTGCCCCTGATAAAATCAAAAGAAATCTTTCTTCTTCTTCCTTAAGATTGACCTTCCATAAGATTAACATGGCAACTTTGAGGGCCATTGGGGCGAAGCCCTTTACATACATTGAGCTCATTTTAAGGGAAGCACAACTTCAGAGTGAGCTCTGTAAAATGACACCAAAAACATCAAAATCGGTTAAAAACTCTAGGAGGAGTTCTACTCACAAAATAACCCCTAGCAAATTAATTATGTATGTATATATAGATATAGATATAGATTTCCATAGGAAAGATGATCTATTGCAGTGACTCTCATGGTGAGGCCTAAAATAGGGAGTGATCTATGAGCACTGATCATGATCCTGAGAACACTTTTTGGGTTGTCATTCAAAAATTTTTATATTTGTGTTCGCATTCTACCGTTCGCATTTTATATCCTAATTTGTCCAACTTTGGTGCACACATTTGGTTACCTAAGTCGCTCGGACTAGTTTGTCAGCCAAACAAATTAAAAAACCAGAAGTTCGTTGTTAGATGATCGGAAATATATTTTTGAAATTTGTTTTACTAGAATGAATATTTTTTGTGGTTTAATCTACAAAAATAAATATACGAGATTATTTTGTACAATTTGTTTTTTAATACGAACTTATATCGCACTTAACGTTAACGTTATTCTACTTGTTGATTTTACCGTGGGAGAATATTCTGAACCGAGGCCGATGACCGCGAACTGAACTTGCAAAGCGAGTTTTCCGCTGCGAACGAATTGAAGCAGTCCTGAATCCGAAGTCTCAAGGTCGAGGTGAAATCTCGCAAAGCCGCGTGAGCCGGGGCTGGAGGCTGACTGAGGTTCAAACAAATTCTAATAACATATTTCGTACAGGCCCCTTCCCGCAAACTAGACCAATTCACCAAATATTTGGTTGAAACCCTAAAGCCTCGGCTACGATACAAGCGGTGAGCGGTGGGCGTCAGGCGGCAGTAGCAGGTGCAAGCGGCGCACGAAAATTATCTAACTGATGGAGTTTCCTTGTTAAACACGGTTGGCTGACTAAGATGCAAGCGGCGGATGTGCGTTGGCATAACGCTCGCCGCAGGGTGCCGCTCATGATAAAATCAGTTAGATAATTTTTCACTGCCGCCCGACGCTCAAGGGTTTCTTTACTTTCAACAAACATGTGACATTGGTTAAAAAGGCAAAACTAAGTATTTTTGATACGTATACGTTCATGGCATACTAACGACCACTTATATACAAAATTTCAAGAAAATCCGACGGTAAACAAAAAAGATGCTAATTTTTGTGAGTATACTTTCGAAATTTTATATTCGGTTCAAGGGTTTATTTATTCTTTAAACACCATGAATTATGGATTAAACAACACCAATGGATTAAAACTTTCTGTTACGGGACTACTTACGATTGTTATTTCCACAGGAAGCATATATTTTAAAATTACTCCCACACCAGGCTACACCTAAATTTATGTTAAAATCCAAATTTTAAGAAAATCCGACTGTCCTAAACAAAAAAGATTCTAAATTGTGTGGTTATAATTTTGGAATTTGGCATTTTGTTCAAGAATTTATTTATTTTCTAAACCTCATAAAGGATTTAAACTTTCTGTTGAGGGACTGTTTAACATTGTTATTTTCACAGGAAGTATATATTTTTAAAGTACTCTCTACCAGGGTTACACCTGAATTTCTGGACAAAAGTAAATATCACTTAAGTCTACGGTTAAAGATATAGTAGTCCTATATTGTGATTTTCCAATAAATACTGGTCTCTCACTAAGTATTTCCGTCAGCACTAGCTCCTCGTGTGACGTCATCTCGTTGACTGTGGGAATGTTGACGCTTGTATCGTAGCCACATCCGCCGCTCAGGCAACGCCGGCTCCGCTTGCACTTGGTAGTAACGCTCACCGCCCACCGCTCACCGCTTGTATCGTAGCCGAGGCCTTACACATATCAACTTTATTTGGAAATTCTCGTGATTTAATTCGTAGTGATATGACTATTTTTAATAAAACATTATCGGGAGGTGTTGCACACAAAATTATATATATACATTGTTATCTAGTAAAACTATCCTGTCACTAGCCTATTTGAAAAATAAAGATTAAATTTAACTTCTCAAACGTGAAACTCCTTACAATATCAGTTAATATATAAGAACATTGATTAATTAAGGGCAAAGGCTGTGGTCCTCGGCAACAGATTCAGTTAAAAACTACTATACAAAATAAATACTACTTTAGTTCTTATCATTTTATTTGATTGAATAACATTTTTTATGATTTAATTCAAATAGTTTTATTATTAGTCTAAGCACACATGAAAGAAAAAAGTACTAAATAATATATGTATACTACGTAAGATAGTAATGTTTAAGCAAGTAGAAGGGGAAAAAGTAATGCATTATTTATGCATGGCAAAGAACGTTTTAAATATCATAAGACTATTTAACAACACCTTGCTTTAAATGTTTTATAATGTGCATGATAAATTGTAATAATTTAAAATATCAAATAATGTATCAAACCAAATAAGGTGAACATATTTTGCACTGCGAATATTAAACATGTAATAATTGTTTTTCAAAATTGTATCTATTATGTTCTTGAATAATTAAATGATAATAAAATATTATAGTCAGTGAGGTTTACATTGGGTTTAAATGATTGCTTCCGGATATTGTTCAATAATATTTAATTTATTTTTAATAAAGATTTTAGGGGTGTATTATTTAATATGAGTTATAGATGTATACGTAATATTTTCTGTAATTGTTAAGAATTTTTACTGAATATGTTTTTACTCATAAATATTAATTTAGTATTTACTACAACACCAATAATAATAATAATAATTAAAAACACATAACTTACTTTAAAATCGAAGATAAATAACTATAACAATAGAGTCAATGTCACTGTTAAATGTACCTTTTTAAGGTAAATTATTATTTTAGTTTTATTTTTATATAAAAAGAAATAATAAACTTGATTCTTAGAACTAATAGTATAATAAACTGATATTTTTTTTAAATTAAGTGGAAGACGATTGACACAAGTGGGTTTCTATTCCAAATGTATTTATTGAATAAAGTTTGCTAGATTTAATTATGTTAGTTATATAAATCGGACTCTTTTTATTACTGAAATAAATAGCTTTGATAATTTCTATAAACGATTTCAGTATGCATAACTTCTACTTATGAAACTATACGTCAACCAGGTTTCACATTGTTGGTTAAAGTACTTTAGAGTTATAGAATTCCATAAAATGTAAATTTAATGACTTTGCCATTGCACTGAGTATAAACTAGAGCTGTAAATTTCAGTTTAACCTCTCCAAGCAAGATGGGAGATGGCGGCATTACGAAATTTAACAATTAAGTTTGTTGGGTTTAACATTAAGTAAGGTTTATTGATGGCATAAACTATTCACATTGTTTTACATTCAAAACTAACTGAAGCAGTTACTCGTAGAGATTATACTGGTTCTTATACATTACCTTCAACATATTCGGACCAAATCGGACGTAAAATGCGGCCGTTAGACATGATCTCATATGTATATATCACAACATTGTAATGACACCCCAAAACGTGTTCTGGGGACCTTGAATGGTACTCATGGACTACTACTACCTTAGGTCTCACAAGGAGAGTCACTGCTAAAGCTAATCTTTAGTAAGGAAATTCGCTGATAATAAATTCTATATACGAGGTTTGTCTAAAAAGTTCGGTGAATAGTATGAAAACATAAAACCAGAATGTACATTAGAAATACCTTTTTTGGCCTTCAAAATACTCTAATAAGCAGACACAACGCATTTCTGTAAACAAGGCACTAATAGGCGATGGCCCCCACCGTGTCTTTGCTAATATCCACTTCTGCTATTAATCGTAGTGTCAATCCCCGCCGATCTTTTGTTACATCACTCGCACACTGTTTGTGGATGGTCGTCCCGAACACTGTTCGTCCTCCACCGATTCTTGCAAGCGCGAAAGCGTGCAAAACAATCGTACACACATTTCCTACTAACATCCAGCCGCACTCTTACACCAACATCTCATGGGTTTGTGAGACCATTTTACCCAATTTGAAGCAGAAATTAAAGTTGTGCCGTTGCTCGATGGCTTTTTGACACACACTACTTGGTTCACTCTGTTGCAATGACTGTAAAAGTACTGCAATAGAAGCTTCGCGCAATTTCCGACAGATGGCAGGTCCAGATATGTTCATGCCTGAGTACGCAGTTTCAAACTTTTCAAGCGTTGAATACCGATATAGTAGACTATTCACTGAACTTGTTAGAACAAACTCGTGGCAATTTAAGATAATTATTGGAAAGGAAAAACTATATTAAATCCAGATATTCTGAAAATTGGAAGTGGACCATCCTATTAGTTAGACCTTATGCTTTTAAGTGGAACTGTAGAGAAAGAATCAAATACCTAAAAGTGATAAAACTGATACAATCAAAGTGCTAAAACTACAAGCAGAAAGTCAAAGAAAATTAAAAATTTCGATAGCAAATGTATTATCAAAGTTATTTGTTTAAAGATTCCTGTCTAAAGAGTTAGTAGAATTGAACATACAATAAGTAGTTTTACTTACAGAAGTTAAGTAAAGTATGTGAACAGGTATCTGGACAATAGAAACCTTTATATTTAAAATGACATTTTTGATGGAGCATGCTACTTGTTGAGATTTATGCAGTAAAAGTGTATTACTATTTAAAACAATTCTTACATATCCCTGGTTATTATTTATAAAGAAGAACAACATGAAATGTATCGATTCAATTCGTATTAATTGTTAAGTACATACAATTTTAAAAAATATTAAAAACCGAAAAAATTAAACCCATGATTACTTCTAAATGGACTCTTTATTACGAACATATTTTATAAATATACTGGTACAAATATTTACTGCTAAAGTCTACATTAATTAAAGTTAGATATTATTATTTGATATTTCAAGGTATTTATTTGTATTGATTACAAGAAGAATGCAATAACATCTCTGTACGATACACCATTTACATTCCTAAATAACTCACGTAACACACTGCTATATTTCACTTACTTTGCTCTAATGGTATAAATAGCTCACTTTCTTTATTTATTGTATCACTCATTTTGATTCTACTTGTATAAAAACAAACTTTGCCCTTAATGTGAAATTTCATTCAATTTCCACTTAATTTTATATTCACTTTTCTCTTTTTGGTAAAAATAACAAACTATGCTCATACTAGTAAAACTCACTCACTTTGCTCTTAATGTAAAATTTCAAAATCTTGTCTCTTTCTGGTATTTTTTATTCACTGGGATTTTACTGGTGTAAATAACACATTTTACTCTTACTGGTTACATTATAAATACCACAATTTGTTATTACTGGTATAAATAACTCACTTTGCTGTTAAATTTCCCTAATTTTGCTCTTTCTGGTATATATAATTCACTTGGGTTTTATTAGTATAAATAACGCACTTAACTCTTATTGGTATAAATAACACCATTTGCTCTTACTAGTATAAATAACTCACTTTGTTCTTACTGTTAAGATTCACCTATTTTGCTCATTCTGGCGTAAATAGATCACTTGGGTTTTCACTGGTATAAATAACACACATTGATTCTTACTGTTAAAGTTCAGAAATATTTACTCTTTCTGGTACATAAGGTTTTTACTGGTATAAATAACTCACTTTTCTCTTACTGGTATAAGTAACACAATTTGTTTTTCCTAGTACACATAACTTTCACTAATTTTGCTTTTTCTGGTATAATTTGCTTGGGTTTTATTAGTATAAATAACACACTTTGCTCTTACTAGTATAAATAACTCAATTTGCTCTTACTGTTAATTTCCACTAATTTAGCTTTTTCTGGTATATTAAATTCACATGGTTTTTACTGGTATAAATAACTCACTTTTCTCTCACATGTATAAATAACACAATTTTTTTGATCTTACTAACTTATTCACTTACTCACTTTGTTTATTCTGTTAAATTTCATTTATTTTGTTCGTTCTGGTGTATATATTCACTTTGGTTTTACAGGTATAAATAACACACTTTATTCTCACTGGTATACACAACACCATTTGCCCTTACTAGTATAAATAACTAACTTTGCTCTTACTGTTAAATTTCACTAATTTTTCTCTTTCTGGTAAGCCTATATATAATTCCATTGTATTTTACTGGTAAAAATAACACACTTTAATCTTACTGGTAGAAATAACAAACTTTTGCTCTTACTAGTAAAAATAACTCAATTTGCTATTACTGTTAATTTTCAATAATTTAGAATTTTCTGGTATATATAACTCACTTGGTCTTTACTGGTATAATTAACACACTTTACTCTAACGGGTATAAATAACACCATTTGATCTTACTAACTTATTCACTTACTCACTTTTTTTATCCTGTTAAATTTCACTTATTTTGTTATTTCTGGTGTATATATTCACTTGGGTTTTACTGGTATAAATAGCACGCTTTACTCTCACTGGTATAAATAACTCACTTTGCTCTTATTGTTAAATTTCACTAATTTTGCTCTTTCTGGTATATAAAATTAACTTAGTTTTTACTGGTATAAATAACCCATTTTACTCTCACTGGTATAAGTAACACTATTTGCTCTTACTAAAATAAATAACTCACTTTGCTCTTATTTTTAAATTTCACTAATTTTGCTCTTTCAAGTATATATAATTAACAAAGTTTTTACTGGTATAAATAACACATTTTACTCTTACTGGTATAAATAACACTATTTTCTCTTTCTGGTAGGCCTATATATATAATTAACTTGATTTTTATTAGTATAAAAACACACTATGCTAATACTGGTATAAATAACTCACTTTGCTCTTACTGTTAAATTTCAC